>QFDD01002154.1:0-21005 GCA_006871305.1 Vachellia collinsii | reverse complement strand
TGTGAAACTAAGGTTTTGTTGAAACGACCCTTTCTACTAAACAAGTCTTTTAACTTAATTAACAATTATTAAACAAATAATCATGGTTATTGATAAATTTTTTTTTCCCACAAAAACTTTAAATTACATATTCCAGATTAATACATTAGGATCCAGGGCACATCGCCCACAAATCCACACATAAGACCAAGGGCACAATTTAACATCAGGATTATAACCCAACCCACTAGTCTTTATTCTCCAACATTGTATCAATGTGACTTAGAGCACAATACTTACCCACAAATCACCAACAACAAAAATCAGAATAATTATTAAACCTTTTCTTAAAAATATATGTTCCCATATTTTCATCACATAAGTGCATTATGTCTCAGACATACCAAAAGATCAATTTTAATGATAGGTTTAGTTTCATCGTAGAATCATAAAAATAAAAACAAAGCATACAAACCCTCTAAGTCTGACAATATACTTTTATCAAAAATATCCAATACAACTTATAAGCTTATAGTGATAGTTACTATCAAATTGTTGGCTCCTTCCCTTCACGCTTCAAACCACTAAATTCCTCTCCTGAAAAATGGTAAACAACGATAGGGTGAGACATAAAGTCTCAGTAACCAATAATCAATTCACAAAATACAATACGAGATTATAAGTAAATGAAGCAGTGCTAATATATAATATTCAAACAAAATTATTGTTTCCCATCCAATACAATCATATTACACAAGTGATCCCTCCATCCAATTCCTCCATATTACTCCATGACATGGATCTAGCTTAATGCGCTGATCAACTTGGCCAAGGTCTAGCAGCAACATTAATCCAACCGGTCCCCCTTCGTTTTCCCTCCTGGGTCTAGAATCAAAGGGTGTTTAGCCTCCCACCTGGGTCTGAGTCACATTAAAGCCAACCACTATGATCAGTAGTGGAGGCAACTGCAGATACAATATAAGCCCAATCATCACAAGATCAACCCAACTACTTCAATACTACCTAATATTACAATCTCCCACAGATACATTAATTCAAAATTTATTTCAACTAAGGATAAGTTATAAACAATTCATCGTATATATATACACCTTTAAATAAAATATGTACTTTCAAAATACTTCCCACTTCACTGAGACTGAATATGTAAATATAGAGATAATATTCACAATAAATAATCAAGGTATCAAAAATACCTTACAATCCATGCAAGCATATAAAATGAATTAACTCCAGTTACATCAACTCCAAGCTAAACCTTGAAAACTTTATGAGTCAAGAGTAAAATTCAAAATCTTGGGTCACACACACCAATCTAAATTATCTCAACAGAGCTCAGTATGCCTCCTCTTTTCACTGCGGAAAATGACGAGAAGAATGAAGAGGAGAGGGTATTTATAACCTCACGCCCTTTGCTTGCACCCAACTTCCTTCTCCCGTGATTATCACAAAATTATAATATAATAAAATATATTATTATAATATAAAATAATATAATATTGTTATTATAATATTTATGGCCCACAGTGCATCTCCACCCAAATAAATAATAATATAATATATTATTATAATATAATATAATATTATAATATAAATACGTTTGCCGACACATCGCCACCCAAATAAATAATATTATAATATATTAATATAATATATTATTACACATCCTCCACCCAAATAAATAATAATATAATATATCATTATAATATATTATAATATAAATCCACCTGCCAATTAATCATCCACCCAAATAAATAATATTATAATATATTATTATACATCCTCCACCCAAATAAATAATATTATAATATATTATTATACATCCTCCACCCAAATAAATAATATTATAATATATTATTATAATATATTATAATTTAAATCCACTTGCCGACACACATTATTTTTATTTATTTATTATATATTTTTTTTTTATTTTACCAATTTATAATTACCTAATAAATTCCTTTATCATAAATTATTATTTTCTTAATTATAATTAAGGTACAAAAATAAGATTTAGGATGTTATATTTGTTACTTCCCAAACAAACTCTTAACCTGATACGAACTGGGCCTTTCAAAATGGAAATCTTCCGGAGGTCACATGACGATCTCGCCTTTAGATATGTTTGAACAAGTATGTTTGATCTGTGAGAAATGATGAATATTTACTTGGATAGCTAATAATGTCCCTACAGTAAATATGTTTAAAATTTTGGTTATTAAATGTTTAAACAGTAAAATATCCAATTTTAATTTATTTAGTTTGTAAAAAAATTTATATTAACAGAAAATTTTTTTAATCATCTATCAGAAATAATCTTATAACCAAGTGACTGTAATGTAATACTTTTCATGAAGAATGTATTGAGATATTTATTTAATACAAGTGTTAATCTAGTCTGTTTTATTTGATTTGTAAAACTATTTTTTTAAGAAACGGTGAACAAAATATTATTTTATTTACTCGTTGAAACGTAAGAAGGGCAACTTACATCGCGATAAGGCTTATTACGTTGTTATTATTATTATTTTTTATTGCATGTATGGTTTATCGCAGCGAGTCGTAAAAAGATAAAACCCGAAATTTGGGTCATTACTTTCGCTGACCTGGGGTTTCGTTTCCCACCACAATTTATACTTTTAAAAAGAAAAAGGAGTAATCTGCCTTTGCTTCCCTTCTCCGAAACTCCAATTTTGTTTTCGTACCCCAACTGCTTTTCCTTTACTGCTCAACCATTCGCCTTCCGGCGTCAACTCTCCCAGAGTGAAGGGAACCCATGGGAACCTGCTTCAACGGCGACGTTTCCTCCTCTCCTCCCCCTGCTCCTCGCCGATTCTCCAAGCACATCCACGATAACGTCCATGGCAATATTTATCTTGATACAGTATTCCCACTCTCTACCCCCCCCCCAAATTTTCATTTTCGCTGCTTTTCTTTTAGCTTTTATTCTGCTCTTTTGTCCTTGCAATGCGTTGAAACATGCCTATGAGTTCTTTGAAACCTTTTTGTCCAAATGGACAGACTAGAAGTGTTCGGCTAACCAGTCCATGAAGAATTATGAACTTGTAGCCAGTGAACTTGCCGCTCAACAAAATACACCAATTTCCTTTCCTTTTATATAGTTTTAATTATGAATTTGATTTGATATACAGATAAACAGGAAAAGTGTGCTTCAGCGTCTAATTATCCTTTTCCTTTTGCATTGACTCTTTAGTGCTTGCTCCACTCTTGGGTCTAGCTTCTAAATCATGTTAAGTTATTACTTGACGCTCTTTCCTGCAGAAATTGGATTTGTGATGGTGTAATCTTATCTTTGGTGGCATTTGACGATGTAATCCAGTGACTTTTTTTTTTTTTGGCTTGTGTATTGTAGCTCAGTTTGAACTTCATAGACACCGAGCAGTTTCAGAGGCGAGTACGCTTTTTTTAATTCAATGCATTGTTTGACTCTCCAAAACTGGTTTATGAGCTTATTTGCTGATGACTTCTTTTGTATTATTTGCAATGCATGATATTGCCTTGATTTCTTATTTACAGGCTTCGTGACCTCAAACAGCTTGGTGAGTTTAATCCTTTCTCCTTTATCCATTGATATCAAAAGCCTCTATGATAGCCAGTTTAGAACCGGGATAAATCAGCAAAGCTACTTATTCTAAATTATCTTTTCGAACAATTTGCTGGCTTCTTTTCCCTGTAATCTTTTAGAAGTTTATTTTCTTTCAAGTGGTTAAATCAGATGGATTCTTAAGTCAATAGCAAATGATTATAAAAGGTGGTCAATGAGAGGTCTCTTGCCATGCTTGTGCATTTCTTTTAAAAAAAAAAAATGAGAGAAGACTTTCAATATTCAGGATATAAAAACATTTTATCATATGTTCTGTATTACAGGTATGACAAATATGGTCTATCCAGGGGCTGTGCATTCTCGATTTGAACATTCTCTTGGTGTTCATTGGCTTGCTGGTGAATCTATAGAAAAGCTTAAAAATTATCAAGTATAATATTTTCTTTGTCATATATTTTACCTATGCAATGGCATAATTAAGCATTTTTGAAGGTTTCTTATGGGGCCATATGATCCTTGTAGGGCATGGAGCTTGGCATTGATAAATTTGATATTCAAACAGTAAAGCTTGCAGGTATTGTTATTGTTTTTCTTATGAACTCCTTATGATACTCATCCTATACATCATCTGATTTTCTCATCAATTTTTGTAGGACTTCTGCATGATATTGGCCATGGGCCTTTCAGTCACTTGTTTGAACGCCAGTTTCTTCCCCGGGTTGTCAGTGGCTCTCTTTGGTAATTTTTTCATTCTTCTTATTTTCCTGTAATCTTTATTTTGAATTTTAAACTTATTTTATAGAGAAAGTTTATTCTGTCCAAGCAATTTGTTCTTGTTTTACTGAAATGATTAAAAAGGATATCTGTTCTTTATCTTGTTATTCTTATGTTACTTTGTGAATGCTATTTATCCGTTATGTATCATATTCTGTCCTTTGTAGGTCACATGAGCAAATGTCAGCTAAGATGGTTGAATATATGGTTGATGAACACCATATTGATGTTGACCCTGAAATGATAAAAAGAGTGAAGGTATGATTTATGTTTTATGAGTTTCTTTTTCCTGTAATCTATTAGGTATCTTTTCATTTTGAATTTTACTTAAATGTCATTAGGGTGAAATTTTTCTGGCCATCTAGATGGTTATCTATTATGTGGCTTCCCTGTTCCCTCATGTCCTTTCCCTTGTTTTTGAAGATTTTCTAAATTGATAGGACCTTAACTTGTACATTTACATTTTCTTAATTTCTTAAAAACATAGACGCTTTCTTTTTTATTCCCTTTTTGGTACAAAATATATTTTGCTTCTTCTCCTGATGGATGTTTTTTTTTGGGCAGGAGATGATACTAGCCAGCTCTGACTTTGCGCTTCCAAGAGTAAGATTTTCATTTTTCTTCTGATTTTTGAAGTTCTGTTCTCAAGACATACTGGCTTATGAAAATTGGTTGAAGGTTCACCTCTCCCCTAATTTCACCTTTCATAGGTATTTATGAACACCTAATTTTATATTATTTATTTATTTTTTGTTTCCCTTTTGTGTATAATTTAGAGCTCGAGTGATAAAAGTTTCCTATATGATATTGTTGCTAATGGTCGAAATGGAGTCGATGTGGACAAGTAAGTAAACTGAGTGAATGTAATGGTCAACTTTGCTATGCATATTTACCTTGTATTTGTAGGGTTTGGATTCCGTGCATGTGAATTTATACTCTATTGTAATCTCTTGAGGAAACAATTGATTTGCAGATTTGATTACATTGTCCGTGACAGCCGAGCTTGTGGCCTTGGTTGCAACTTTGAGTTTCAGAGGTTAAGCAAAGAACTTTAGACATTTTTTTTCTTTATCATCCTTTTCTTTTTAAGTGGAAGGAGAAGCAAATACAGATGCCTAGCAACTCAAATTGCTCCACTTGCAGATTATTGGATACCATGCAGGTTTTGGATGATGAGATCTGTTATCGTGCTAAGGAATGTCAGTATTATCTTCTTTACACACTTTTAACTTCTCCCATTCAATTTTTTCATTATAATTGTTCCTTGCTATTGGTTGTGCAATTGGTTAGATCTTACCGTCCACAAGTTATTTGCCACTCGTGCTGACCTGCATAGAACAGTGTACACTCATCCAAAAGTACAGGTACAGACTACTATCTTCCTTGTAATGATTTGCTTGTTGAGGCATAGATCCTTAAATTTTCTTTTCTTTTTTCTTTCCCAATCTCAGTTAATTTTATCTCTTGGCTTTACCATTTCTAATCATGTATTGTTGTTTTCAGGCGATAGAGCTTATGGTGGCTGATGCACTTGTAGAAGCAAACAATTATTTGGAGATCTCATCTCACATTCTAAATCCTTCTGAGTACTGGAAGGTTCCAAGAGATGCTTTCAACTGAATTTTAAATTATATTTATAACACGCATCTGACCTTTTTTTTTTTAATTTTAAATGACTTTTTATTTGGAAATTGAAGTTAGATGACACAATAATTAAAACCATTGAGACATCTTCAAAGAAGGAACTAACTGAAGCAAGGGAGTTGATCATGCGCATTCGGAGGAGGAATCTGTACCAGGTATGTTTTTTTGGTCACTTGCTTTTGTTTTCATTTTATCCTATCTGTGATGGACGGTTTCATGCATGATATTTTTGTTTAAAGTTGTGTCTATGAATGTCAGGATTTGCCCTTTCATTTTTGCAGTTCTGTATAGAGTATGCTGTACCAAAGGATGAACTGGAGAATTTTAAGAAAGTTACTGCTCAAGATATTGTTTGTTCGCAGGTCCATAAATTTATCATTTAAACCATCAAATTGACAACTACTTTCGTTTCTTGCCAAGTTTCAATGGGGGACTCCATGTTAATATCTTTTAATTTCATCCGATAGAATAATGGGGGAGTCACACTGAAAGAGGAGGATGTAGCTGTCTGTAATGTCAAGATTGATTTGACTCGTGGAAAGCACAATCCACTTGAATGGTACTCAATCAAGATTGAACCCGCATGCTGTTTTTAGATTGCAAGTGTTTTGTTACTTTTTATCAGATGCTAAATATTATCATTTATCCTTTGTTTTGGTGCATGTTTGTCTGGCAGCATCAACTTTTTCGAGGTACATGACTGAACTCTACTATCTATTATCAAGATGTTTCATCTTGATTCCCAGACCTTTTGATTTAAGACATTGTAGAGGGAAGAAGAGGAAAAAAGGGGAGAATTAAGAGAATAGGGAGAAATAGAGACAGGATTGAGGGAGAACAAGAATCTTAACGGGAGAAGATAGACATTAAGGGAGAGAGTAGCTGCAAAATTTTCAATCTTATATAATTCATCACAAAGGTCTAACATCAAACTAACCCTAGGCCTTATTTGTATCATGAGAGGAAAACCTTTTTCTGAGAGTTATGTACCCAGAATGCAGTTTATGGTTCTATCTAGCATATTTACATGTTTGCTAATTTATTCAGGATTATGAAAGTAAGGAGAAATTTAAAATTCCCGATGGTCGTGTAAGCCACTTGCTGCCTGCAAGTTATCAAGATATGATAGTAAGGGTGTACTCCAAGAGGCCAGAACTGGTTAGTGAATTTCAGTGTCGTTGAAAGCGTCAATAGTATCTTTACGTGGCTCCAGTTCAGCTTTTACTGACCTCCTTTCTTGTGCCAAATATGAAATGGTATAGGTGGAAGTAATCTCAGAGGCTTTTGAAAATTTTCAGTTGAAAACATACGGGATAAAACTACAGGTGCATTCAACACCAGACAAGAAAAAGCGTCGTCACAATTCGTGTATATGATGGCGTTCGTATTTTATTTTGTAAGGCATCTTTTGCTCTCCTCTACAAGTATACCTGTATATTCCTAGTTAGTTTCCCACATGGTGCGTTAATTATAAAGTTGAATTTCCATAGATTTAACAGCCCAGCCACGCTGCTGAAATGACTCGAGCGTTTTTGCCACTATGGGTGTTATTTTGACACCATTAGTCTACGTTAGGGGCTTTGTCTGGTGCTGGTTCAGATGTAACTGAATTTCCCCGCATCAAATACCAATCTGCATGTATAGCAGTTAATTTCCTTGGTGGTTTGATATACAATGTTTTTTTTCACTAAATATAGGTATCTTTCTACTGAAGGCAAATCATATTTGAGGCATTGCTGAGTATGAAATATGAGTCTTTTCCGGTAGGATTTAAACCTTAATTTGTTACGTTCTACATTTGTTGATACGCCGTTTTTATATCATGTAATGAATGAATGGGCTTAGTGAGTAACATAATGGATTTAGATGATCCTGCACTCTGGATGTTTATAAATGTTACCTGGGGATAAGCGATCAAAATGTTAAGTGATATAGGACCGGTATTTTTATAATGAATGGGCTTAATTATGAATGAGGAGAAGCACACTCAAAGCAGATTACAAGTATCGAGTGAAACATTAGCTGGTGGCCCATTGGTCTGTATCTGATGGGCCAATTGGTGTTGTCTGTGAAAGGGTAGAAGGGAAGAAGGGTGTGTGAGAGATCACGGGTGTAGAATGGGGAGAGATTGTGTTGTAATTGTAGCGTTGGAGATGAAAGGGGGGCTCGTGAATTGGCGCATTAAAAGTAAGCATGGATGTTGGCCTCTTGTCATATCAAAAAGCCACAAAAGCGTGCCTTCCTTCGCCTTTCACGGGCACAACTCTTCCCCTTCTTTCCCCCAACTGCTTCCTTACGTGAATTTCCATTAAGCTCACAACTCCGAGACTCTGCTCCTCCTATTTGCCCCTAACATCCGTTTCTTTATTTGAATTTGAATTTTGATTCATTAATTAATTATAAATATATCATCGCAACGGCTACTTCCCTTCGACATTACCGCCTCTGTATGTATAAGCTGCATCTGCATTTGTTTTCGTCTTTCACCTTCTCGGGCCCACCACCCTATGTCTATATAATGTAACATGTAACAGTGTTCATACCCAAATGACTCCTCGGGCCCTTTTTTGTTTTTTTGATACATAGACTCCTCAGGCTTCGTTACCTCTCTCCACCTCAATAAACACACACGATTTGAAATAGTGAAACCTAAAGAAAATTTAAATATTTTAAATAATAAGACCTACAAAATTAATAAATATTTTAAGAAGGAACGAACTGCTCATTGATTCTATCACCTCAGTTAAATGAAATTAATATGTTAAAAAAACAATTAAGGAAAATTGCAACGGTGGAGAGATTAACAAACTAAAGCTTCCTAAATAAAACTAATCGATGAAAGAGAAATAGGGGAAGGATCGAAGAAGAATCTGATAATGAGATCCTGTCTTCCCTACCGCCCGAGCTTCCCCTTACCTATTACTGATTGATGGTTTTGACATGGTGCCTCATTCTCTCCCTCGAGTGGTTGTGATCTGATCGACTCTGATCCGTGTAATGCCCAGCGTTTAAGATTATTAATATTCGTTTTTAGCATACTAACTATACTGAATTAGACTAAATATTAAGAAAGTGTTAATGTTAATGTGATGGAAGAAACAGAGGATTAAGCATGAAGCAGTACATGCAAGTGGCAATAGCAACGTGTAAATGGTAGCATGTTGTGGATGACCCAGTGAGGAAGGATAAGCCTCTTTCAATTTGAAAAGGATGTCTCATGGAAAGGTCCATTGACCGTGAATTCCATTAAGGTAATAAAAAAGAGAAACAAACAAACAACGCCCAAGAAAGCAGAGCCCTCTGTCTCTGTGTGCGTGTGAGAGAGAGAGAGGGGCGGGGGGGTCAGAGAAGGCGAGTAAAGAAGCGAGGGGGAGACCTAGGCGGGTTTCAAACACACGTCGTGTTCAGGTAAACTCCATGTGCACACATGTATGATTGTGATTAGAGAGAGAGAGAGGAGCAAGTACTGGTATCCACAGCCACCACTACCGTATATATTTATGACCTTCACGGCGGCATAATCAGAAAGGGCACGGAGACAAGTCGGAATTTGCTTAGTTGGATCGTCAATATGGTACTTTGATGCTCATATACATGCACCATCAACATTCAACGACGACGGCCGTAATAACAATATAACCATCCCATAGCAAATATTTCCGGGTGGAGAAGAAGAGTGGGAAAGAGATGAAGGAGAAGAGCGAAAGCGGGGGTGGAGGGTATGTGAGAGCAGATCAGATAGATCTCAAGAGCTTGGACGAGCAGCTTCAGAGGCATCTGACAAGAGCATGGACGATGGAGAAGAACAACAAGAAGAAAGAGGAGGAGGAGAGTGGTGCGAGGTCTGCACAAACGAGGCAAGAATGGGAGATTGACCCTTCTAAGCTCATCGTCAAGAGCGTCATTGCTCGCGGCACTTTTGGCTCTGTTCACCGTGGCATTTATGACGGCCAAGATGTTGCAGGTCTCTCTCTCTCTCTCTCTCTCTCTCTCTCTCTCTGTGAGCTTCTTCCTTGCCCATTTCACAATTCCCATTTCTGGCTTTTGTTTTTCAAAAGCAATAATAATGACCTGTGTTATCTTATTACCCTTCTCACTCCACTCATCTGTTAATCATACGACACTTGCTTATTGGCTATTGCAAGAAGCTACTGTATGTTTGCTTTGAGATGATCATGTTCTTCGAACTTTCAGTTGACGTTTCAGCATAATGCGTAGTTGCAATTGACTTCTTAGTAGTCTCTTCTTCGGTATCAATATCTTTATTCCAGAGACTTGTTAGAAGTGCTGAAATTTCCGGTTCTTTATGTCTTAATCGTTTTGGCTCCATATTTTTGCTTTACAAGCAAAGAAGGGTTTCTGCTTGCTCAGGCGCAAAGTCCATCTTT
This sequence comes from Vachellia collinsii, assembly GCA_006871305.1. Classification (NCBI taxonomy): domain Eukaryota; kingdom Viridiplantae; phylum Streptophyta; class Magnoliopsida; order Fabales; family Fabaceae; genus Vachellia; species Vachellia collinsii. Next base: position 10,631 of record QFDD01002154.1, on the reverse strand, counting down.
TACTTTCTTTTGCTTCCTTTAGTTGTTTAAGACGCCATTTCAGCGGAAACAAGTAATTATGTTAACTGTGAATGCAAGCAATGGAACTTTGTAGATCCGAATTGACAGTATCCGTGATTCACAAGATTGAGTGTGTGCTTTTGCGACTTTTATTTTATTTTTAAATTTTTTCAGGACTCACAAGATAGGGTTGACTTGACAGGTCTATCCATCAACTTTAACATTCTTCTTTTCCTTTTTGAACTTTCATGTGTTATAGTTTACTACTGATATGCCCTTTGATTTTACTGCTGAGTTGTTATGATGCTGGAAGATAAAATTTATATTATTGAATCTGTTGACTGGACATTATGCTGCCACTTAAATTTACATCTCTGATTTGTCAAACTCTTTTTAACTAAAACCGTCCGTAAAATAAGCTCTTTTCTTTTCCAAGAAAAGAAAAAACTAGTGTCATCATGGTCTGCGAGGAACATAGTTATTTTTGTGATCCCCATATGTTGAATTCGCTAACCCTGCAGCTTTGACACTGCATTTCAAATAAATGAAAGATCCAAGTAAGTCATTATATAGGTTATCCAGATGACTTATAAGGAGTAGTATATTACATTTTGTTCTCTCAGTGAAGCTCCTTGACTGGGGAGAAGAGGGCCATCGGTCAGAGGCAGAGATAGCTTCTCTGAGAGCAGCTTTTACGCAAGAAGTTGTCGTTTGGCACAAGCTTGACCATCCTAATGTAACAAAGGTATGTTTCTCAATTCTTGGTTCCTGTCATATTTATCTTCCATCGACAACACAGTACATACACCATCCTGGTTCTATTAAATAAGGAAAAGTGTTTATTCACTCTTTTTATTGCTAACACACCTCTAGTATCATTTGTTATATTTATTTTGCAGTTCATTGGAGCAACAATGGGCTCATCAGATCTACACATACAAATGGAAAATGGTCATATGGGAATGCCAAGTAATATTTGCTGTGTAGTTGTTGAGTATTGTCCTGGGGGTGCACTCAAGTCTTACCTCATTAAAAACAGGAGAAAGAAGCTGGCATTTAAAGTGGTTGCCCAACTGGCACTTGATCTTGCAAGAGGGTCCAAATCATTCTCTACATTTGTGTTTTTTGCAGCCTATCATCTTGGAATTACTGTCTGAGCTTGATTGTTTTGTTTTAATTTATAGGTTGAGCTATCTCCACTCTCAGAAGATTGTCCACAGAGATGTCAAAACAGAAAACATGCTTTTAGACAAGACACGAACCTTGAAAATAGCCGACTTTGGAGTAGCGCGTATCGAGGCTTCTAATCCTCATGACATGACCGGTGAAACTGGAACTCTTGGTTACATGGCTCCTGAGGTATATGAGAGACATAGCATGACCTTCAGCATATACTCTGTTTTAATAAATGATCGGCTCTTAATATATCGGCTTCGCATAACTTGTGTCATTTTTAGATTCTTCATCTAACGTCTATTAATCATTTTGCTCTGAGCAGGTTCTAAACGGTAATCCATATAATAGAAAGTGTGATGTGTACAGTTTCGGTATATGCTTATGGGAGATATACTGCTGCGACATGCCATATCCTGACCTTAGCTTTTCAGAAGTGACATCAGCTGTTGTCCGTCAGGTACATAAGATGCCTTAGATGGCTCGAAGACTCAATTTATGAAAGATAAGCAGATAAAACTAATTCTAAAAAAGTGGAATGTTTGTGGAAATACAGAATCTGAGGCCAGAGATACCTCGATGTTGCCCAAGCTCTCTGGCAAATGTAATGAAGAGATGCTGGGATGCGAATCCTGACAAGCGACCAGAGATGGACGAGGTGGTGGCAATGTTGGAAGCTATAGACACTTCAAAGGGTGGAGGAATGATCCCTCATGATGAGCCACAAGGTTGTCTCTGTTTCCGAAGATATAGGGGACCTTGAAATTGAAACTCGAGAAATTTTAGTGATCTGGAGGCTCAATTCGTATTTATTTTAACTGAAATGATAGATAGGGATGTGAGAATCAAAGATGAAATGCACAGAAAAGGCAATGAAGAGTTGTGCAATATGTAGTTACAATACACTGTTGTGCTGTCATTTTTGTAAAGCTAACTGTGCTTTATCGTCATTTCACCCCGCTTGTGTTAAGTCTTACTTCGACTGTGTTAGCTGACGCGTCATTTCATGTCCCATGAGCTTGTAAGTGATCTGTTTTAGCTCAAGTTTGCTTCTCAGCTCATTATTATAATTGCATCAATTCTGTACTTCATACTTTACGGTAAACATAATGCCACCAAACTCTGGTAACCAAGTTGAGGATTAACCGTACAAATAGTGAACCTTCTTTTTTCAACTCGCTAATTCATTAGTAGTTGCTCTTTCTGGTCCTTTTTGTAAGGTCTAATTAACAACTTCGCACAGGTTAAGAAAGTTAAAATTAATCATTTCTTGTAAAATATCAAAATTACTCCTAATAAAAATCACTAGTTAAGAATATAAAGCGAAAAAAGTTAATATTTCAGACAAAACATATTATGTTATGAAATAGATAGGAGGTCGTAATAAGAGTCAAAGGGAGTAAAATTTAGAACCATTATCTAAGCCACCACGTGATCTATTGCTTCTTCTGTGGAGAATCTCAAATTTATTTGGGAATTGATTCAATAAAAGGTACAAGCAGTGATACATATTGGCTATAGTTCAGTTTTGGACAGAATATGCTCAGCCAGAACAAATGAATGTTATGTTCTCTCGTACAAGGAATTCTAAATTCTCAAAAACAGAAGAAACAAACTATGCAAAATAAAACAGCAACGAATACTCGTACCCTATGCAGAATTTAGAAGCAAAGAGTACAGAAAGATCCCTATCCAGCAATCTTATAGCTCGGATTAACCAAATGATTGAGGCCAGAGACTACTTGAATCGATTCTATAACATCACCAACCTTGAGATCCGCCAAGTAATCCTCATTTTCTGTCACATACCCAAACACCGCGTAACGACCATCCAAAATATTGGCATTACTGGGAGTTAGCTCACTCTCTTTCAATAGCCAAAATATTTGACTGGAGGCTGAGTTATTCTCAAATTCCTGTTCAACGTCAAAGAAGTTTCAGTAGAATTAACAATACACACACACACACACTAGCACACATAATGATTAAGATTGATGAAGAACATCATGTCTCAAAATGGGGGAAAAAATCCTCACATCTCTTGCCATAGCCATTGTTCCAAATGCATTAAATGGAAGTTTCGTTTGAGCTTTGTATAGACCGAGCTCCTGTGAAAACACATTATAATCAACATAAAAAAAGTTTAACTAATGCTTAATTTGGCTCACTAACCCTTAAACATCAAACAAGAACAGATACACAAACATGCACCAAGGGAACAGAGTCGCAGCTGACCTCTAGAGTTGCACCATAGACAGGTGCCTTTTCTCCAACCACCATAATCTCTAGAGGTATGGTTCTTGGTTTCTCTGTACTTGGATCGATAAAACCCTCAGCAGGGCCTTCAGGATCACCCGTTTGGACAACAAATCCATCCGCTGAACAAAGAATTAAAAAGATTTCAAGAAAACTATATCTCAGTCAAAATGCAAATATAAGTGGGGAAGCAACACTGAAAACATCCTATTTGTAGTTCCACATAAAAAAACTGTGCATCTTTCATAGTTATGGCATATGATTGGGAATATAAAAGCGTGATATGAAATTATGAATATCCATTGCCCACTCTTGTGCCAAGAGTAGAACCAGAGGACCAAGTATATATTTCCTAAATTCTTATCCTTCTCCAACAAACCTGGACAAGGGCAATATAAAATATTCCCTACAAAACTAGCAATATTTGAATGGAGGTAAGAAGGAGTGTAAATGCATGCCTAACATTATATTTATTACCTCTCTGGATTTCCATGCCGTCATAAAAGTGTCTTTCTACCAAATCAAGAAAATTTCCAGCAGTTATAGGGGCATTATAACCATCAAGCACTATGTGGAAAACACATTCCTCCAAGTTTGGATTGTCTTTAACCTTGACCTTCATATCCACAGCTGCCCTTCCTTTCAACAAAGGCATATTTCGGTATTCCTCAGGCACTTCATATGGAAAACCATCGACCATATCTTCTTCAACACTGCAGAAACGCAATGCCCCAGGAACATCTCAGCTGCAGTCAATGAAAGGTTATATAAGAGAACAGTCTTCTTTCCTCCAGAATATTACTTTTCCAAGTCTTCCTCAATCTCCTACTTTTAAAAAAGGATATAGTTGTTGTTAACACCAGAAATCATGGTGATACCCTCCGTAGATATAAGCTACAACCTATTCATATTATCGAAGCACCCAAACCTTTAGAGAGAATAGTTTCTAGAAGTTCCCAGAAACAGATTGAGGAAGATGACGTGGTTTACTTGGTCAAAAACTGAGTCTACTCATACGAATCTAGTAAATCCTAACTTCTGTTAACAGTCCCATTCTTAAACAACTAGATGATAGAATAACCCGTTATGGCACAATTTATCTCTGTGAAAAGAAACATCCTTAGTCTTGACATAGTCAAAGCATGTACTTATGTGCTTAACTCCATGCTATTTCTCTTATGAGCATAAATAGGAATGACAGGAATGAATTATCTTCATGTGGTTTAGAAACGTGAGTGTGGCTACCAAGATACTTACCCTCCTACATATTGAAGAAGCTCTTTCTGTTTTGGTGCAACTGCATCTCGATTCCTATCCTGTACAATCAGTTCAAGTTCGTCCATACCAGCTTCCAGCTTATTAAGCAATTCAACTCCATTTTCTTTCTTTGATTCAGCTAATCCTGATACAATTAAAGTCTTTCCTTGCTTGAGAGCTCGAGATGCCTGTCTCACATTCTACATTTCACACCAAAGTAACAGGTCCCTTAAAATTTATTGTTATATGGAAAAAATAAAAGAAATGCTTGTACGCAAATTGCATGGACACTACACTAACCACAATTAAAAGAATAAGGATCTTGACGACTTACTCGCTCCACAGAATCAAGTGCCTTGACTCCAGCAACCTTTAGGCTGTCTGTAATATCTTCAAGAGGTTTTTGCACTTCTCGAATTGCTTTATTGTCTATAGGAAGAGCATATCTCAGCAATGCTCCAGGGTCTTTTATTGGCGGTCCAGAGATCAATACAGACAGGTCCGGCAACACAGGGCTAGCTGCATGAGCATTGGTAGACCATCCCATGGAAGGAGCTCCTGTAATTAAACCAACTGCCAGTGCTACAGAAATTGCACACTGCTTCAAGGAAAATGGCCACCCGTTCTACTCCAACATACAGAAAAATAAGAGTTAAGGCTCCAATACTACATTGCAATAATCTCACATCTTAACAAACTAACAAGCTCGGGTTATAAAAAGGTAAATATATTCTGGAACTCGCTTACAAGATTATTGCTTTATCTGCCGTAATCCTGATCTACGGGAGACTTCTCTTTTCAGTTCCGTTATTCCCATTTTTGTAGAAATATATTACATGTAAACAAGTGATTAGGAAATGAGCCGTGTCTCCCAAAGATACATTCTAAGGTGAAAGTAGATGATGATGGGGCGATATTTTACCTATCATTACTTCACCCACACGTATTCATTGATGTCAAGATAAATGTTCGATTAAAAAGGGAATGCTAAGGGATGATGATTAGCAAAATTCAGAATTTTTAGAGCCTTACATGTTTGTTCTGGAACTCTGTTGGTTGAGGATCTTGGTAAGAGCATCGAGTGCTGAAAACCCGAGGTCCAGCATTACCCAGTGAAACCGGGAAGCGAAAGCGGCTTGAGAATGTGTTTGGCTTAGCCAATCTGGAGGTAGCTGCGGAAGCACAGTAGTGGCAGGGAACAATGGCTGCCATGGAAATTACGTCAAGATATCAGAGAACAAATTTCATGAGCGTTCAGTATCGAACGCTAACTAGCAGTGACTCCACGAGGGCTCCGTTTGAAAGAAGAAACTGAGAGCAAAGAGACAAAGAGCAAAAGCAATGGATAAGGTTTTAGTCAATTTGGGGCTTATATTGTGTGAGGGAAGGTCGCAGAAAGATTTGATTGATCACCCATTCATTCATCGGGAATCGGATAAGATATGATTATATGAGATATCTAGAGCCGATGCAATCAGAAACTGGAATTCCCAATTGGACCAACTGGAAAAGAGCAAAAAATACGGAAAGAAAAAACAGAAACCTTGATGTATTTGCCATTTGGTAAACTGTATGGACCAGGCCTCAACCTTCAGGCTCCGGCCCACCCTACCATCACCCTTACCGAAAGCTAAATAGGTGAAGCTGTTTTTTTTTTTTTTTGCCCTTGTAAGGAGATCGGTCTGATTTAATCATTTATGGGTTTGTTTGTTTGAGTTTGATGAATTATCCCCAAGTCTAATCATCTTAGTAATAACTAGTTTAAAAAAATATTGGAATAAACTAATTTTTTAAATGATTTAGTGAAATTTAACTAGTTCACCTTAGTTGTAAAAAAAAGGTTAATTAAAGTGGAACAGACTTAGGTATTCGTCAAGATGATGAATATAATCTAGGTAGTTTAGATTTTATTTTTTATTTTTTATTTTTATAAAAAATTATTGTAATGAGTATAAAATATAAAATAAAGATGATTTCTTATCCATCATTTTTCAAATAATGTTTTTAATAAAAAATATTATTTTAAAAAATCCAAACCTCATCATCTTGATGAGCAGCGTAGTTCCAGTTAAAGTTACCAAGCATGCAGGATAGTTTTTGGGATTGAAACTGTAAGTTTACTTGGGTTGCAGTCACGATCTCCCAATCACAAGACGATTGAGGAACATGACTTGCATAAATGCAGTCGCTCGCACTATACAGTTCTCACTCCAATCCTTTACATAAACATATAAAAGTAAGTTCCAGTTTTTGTACTCTCAATTCTCAAAACATAAAGGAAAGAAGCATGGCAAGATGTGATATTAGATGGGAAGATATGCGGTCTGGTCAGGCTTTAGCTGCTCCATTCATACTAGTAGGGAGCTAGATATCAGTTGGTATTTTAGAAGCATTATCTTCATCGTTGTCAATGCTATCTGGCTCGCATGAGCGATAACAAGCGTATAGGATCAGCTGAACAAGACCTGAGATTGCTCCAATACCGTTACTAATCTGTAAGATCATCCAGAACAGCAATTCATCACTAGGTCAGTTATCAAAAGCTGATACTTAGCTGATAAAACTGAGATGTGATAATAAATTATATACCAGAACATAAAGGTCGAAGGGGTGGATGAGTGCATAAATTGCCCAGCACAGACCATTGCAGAAGTTGGCAAAGGAGAGCCAAAATGGCATGTACTTCACACTTTTAGTCTTTATAACCTTGGCCATGATTGTAAGGGGCGAAATATACATCATAACATTGAACACGTCACTCAGAATACCAACGATCAGCGACCTTTTCTTAGTGCCATGCAGAGCCAGCATCGTGATCAGAACTATGGCTGCGAAAAATACGGTCTCCGCGAGAAGCACAAGCAAAACCTTCTTCTGATCAGATTGAGCAAGGAAACAATGAACATTTCTTAACATAGCACATAGTTAACATGCAATGACGAGTTTCTTATATATATGGGAAATTATTGCCATGTGTTGAGGCAATACATATTATATATAAGTGGATTCAGATAATGTGAATACATTGTGTATCAAATAGTTTGCAACTGCGCATAGATTCAGCAGCGCCACATGCAGATAGAGTCGTGTTTTAATTTTCACATTTTTTCCACGTTAAAATATGTTGATTGTCAGAGTAAAAATATACTTTTAAAATTTTCGAGTTATAAGGTACAGTTAAAATTCTTAGATTAAAAATGTCATTTTTTCCGCATAATATTATTTTTGTTTTGACAGCTAATAATTTACAACAAGTGGATTTAATTGTACAGTTAAAGAATTCTGTGAGCGACCCAAATTCATTGCCCCTTGAAGATATGTCCGTATTTACGGGTTTTGCTCACTGAATAACGTGGGTCCATGTTCTTTGAATATCATGATCGGACGAAGTGCTATATCAGGCAAAAAGACAAAATAGGGTTCGTAATAAATTGATAATGGCACAAGAAATGACAAATCATGCAAGAGCAAGTGGTAACTGCAATTTTTAGTCAGGTAGGTCGAGTATGGATTATGATGTAAATTGGATATAAATTTTAAAAAGATTGATCTTATCATGATTTTTTCCCCCAACAAGTCTACGGTTATGTTTATCATACACAGATTTCGAACAATAATTTTATATGGTACAACCTAATTTTTAAATAAATAATATTTTTGTTATTTTAATTGAAATCTTTTATTAGGACCTCCGGCCAGGAGAAGATTATCTGTCACACCAAATATATCCAAAAATATTTTAAATAAGGTATTCGCAGTATTATTTACCCAAATAGAGACAGGCACCAGCTTGCCCCAACAGGGATAGGGACCAGCTTGTAGAAAGAAAGAAAGTATGCAAGGTAATTTAGAAAGCGTACCGATAAAAGAATCACGAGTTATTTATAGTGCCCACGACTCAAACTGATTCCTCTAGCTAGGGAAGAAAGAACAGGTAAAAAGGAAGACAATGCACGTGTTTACGAATATATACCTACATTCATGGGGTTCTAGGTGAAGGTTTAACCATAAACGGGAAGAATATATCAGCAAGCAGGCTCGGACGCCTCCCTCTTTTTTGTGAGATCCAACCCAAATGCCTTATTATTTCAATAAAGGAAATATTCTTAGTACTACTTTGACGAGAACGGAAATCTGCTATTCTATTGAGCTCTAGAGGATTCGTTGCCAGCATTATTTTCTTTTTAAATTTTCCTTAATAAGCTCCTTCTTGCCTTCATCCGGCACGGATGTATCCTCCATAAAATTAAAATGTGAGTACGAGACAACTTTAACAAGTCGTTTAGCATTAAAAAACTGACATATAAACGAAGCTACTTGAAAACACACACGCATATCCTAATAAATCAATCAAAACATCATGTCAAGTCACTCAAGTGCTTTAATCCAAGGAGCGAGAAACTCAACTTACCCGTCCTTTTTTGGTGGCAAAGGCGTAGAAGATGGCGAGGTAGACGATTTCGAATACAAGTCCAACACTGTTAATGGTGAGCACAAGAATGCTGTGGGGGTGCACAAAAGGCATTCCGTAGAACACCCAAAACGCACAGTTTAGCGCCGTTGCTAGATAAGGGTCTGGCTTGAACTCTTCTACTGTCTTCTTCCTTATTATTCCAACGAATGTTGGACTGCAAACAATTTAACAACTGATTAATACGCACACACACGCACCAGAAATAACTGATGATTATGTGAAGCTAATTTCACAGACGAAACTATTGATATATTTTACATTCATTTCATCATGCATATCTCATTTATTCATTGGTATTGCATTTGCATGTCTTCTCTTCTCTTGGAGCCCCCAGAGATTAATTTATTGAACTCGAAGCTTCCGTCGTTTTCAACGGCCCGTTCATTAAATATGAATTTACGGCGCTCACCTAATTCATGGATTTGAGATGTTCTCAAGTTCTAGAAAAATTTCAACGAAGATTTTGGTGTTAGAAAGAGGTGATAAGTCCAGGATTCACATTATTCAGAAAATGCCGTATACCCATTAATTGACTTATTGGTGATGAGCTCTTTCTCTAAAACTTCAACATTTCAAGCAGCAACTCATAGAACACCAGGTCAGTATTGAATTATGCACATATGTACGCAAAACAAATGATAAAAAGGCAAAAAAAAAAAAACAGAAAGAAGACACGGGAGGGAGGGAGGGAGGAGAGAATGTTTACGCCGGCGAGAAGAACAAGCCGAAGGAGATGACATTTCCTGCACAGAAAGCCAACAAAACATATCACAACAAAGAATTCTCAAATAGTCTTTGCACAGTCGTGAACATACGAAAATTTTCAACCGTCGAGTTGAAATTAAAGTCGGATGCCTTTTTTTTTCTATACCTCATCTCTATTCATCCCCAAAATTTAGGGTTCAAAGCAAGTAAAGTCATGTCTATTCAACGACACACAAAAACAGTACGCGCACGATTCCCTCTACTCAATGTCCAGCAGAGAATTCGACAGAAGATTATTTAATCCTCATGATATTATCCAGTAACAGGAAGGGAAAAAAACAATGGAATATTCACATTCAGGATTAAAGCCAGAGAAATTCAAGTAGCGGAGGATGAATGAAAAAAACACAGATCCAAAGAGTTGATTGATCCGATAATATGATCAGAGCACGAACCTAAAATGCCAATGATGTTACGGGCTAATGTGGCTCTGGCCACCATCGTCAAGGCTGTGATTGGGCAGAGGAATTCGGCAAAAATGGCACCGAGTGAGAGTGAGAGAGAGAGAGAGAGAGACGAATAGCAGAGAGAGTTTGAGCTTCGAAGCTTCACGTATCCGGTGCTTCAGTATATATGGCAGAACGGAACGTAACCATCTTTTAACTTTTTCTCATAAATGGAAGTCAATTATAGAAAACTTGATTTCAATGCTTTGACTCGGTTTCTCCGTATAAACTGTAATAAAAAATCCCACAGTAAAAATCTT
>QFDD01002153.1:0-24596 GCA_006871305.1 Vachellia collinsii | reverse complement strand
ATATATAATTACATAAATTCTTGGCCAAAAGATTAATGATTCGGTGGAATGCATGCAGATTCCAGTAGACATGGTTGTGAACGCCACAATGGCAGCAATTGCAAAGCATGGTGCAGCCGCAAGACCGGAATTAAATGTCTACCACATCGGATCTTCTGTGGCAAACCCAATTAGATTTGAAGATGTGTTTGATTATGCTCGTAGCCATTTCAACTCTTTTCCATTGGTACGGTCCTCAAATAGGGACCAGAGTTTGATTCAGAAGATGAAATTCTTCGACACTTTAGATGACTTCTCTTCTTACATTTCAATGGAGATGGCAAGGCAAGACGGATTGTTGCATGCACAAAAAAGGCTTGAACCTAATCTCCATAAAGCCCAACAAAAGAAGTCCACAATGAAAGTTCAGTTTTATATTGACTTGGCTAAGGTCTACGAGCCATACGTACTTTATAAAGCGAGGTAAGCAAACTTCTCAGATACGTCTATATTCCATATGTATATATATACAAGTGCAGAACGATTTTGAAAGGGCTCATTATGAAAAGCAATAGCGCACCTTATCCAATGCTATCTTTGACTCTGTGCATTATATGGAGAGAATTAGGAGGCCACAGAAAAGGAATGTTATCACTAATAATTGATACAAGTGCGAAGTAAGCAATAACAAATTTTGGCATAGAAAAAAAAAAAAGGGAACCAGTTTCAGTGCTAAGCCTAAAGCTTAGCTAATCCTACTAAACTTATCTGGATCGTTCAAATCTAATCTGCACGGTCCAGATTTAATTTTATAAAAATCTATTTTTTTTCTAAAAAAAATTATTCCAGTAAATGCAGAATAAAAAATAAAAGCAATCTCTTAACTACTATTTTTTTAAAAAATAATTTTTTACTGAAAAAATCATTATTTTTTAAAAAAATTAAATATGGACCGTTCATATCCAGATCTGAACAATCCAGATAAGATTAGTAGGATTAACTAAGCTCTGGGCTTAGCACTGAAACTGGTTCCAAAAAAAAGAGGTCTATAGCTGCTCACTTATAGGACTTTTTAATAATAATTACATTCCTTACTTGGGTTTTATAGTGATTTTCCCTATTATAAAAGTTATAAATTAAGAAGAATGATAATTCATATAATAATTTTATATTGGACAAGTAATGTTGGAGAAAAGCCTACTCACCAATTTAGCTTCCAATTTTCATAACTTTCACAAAACAGTATTTAGTATGTAGAGAAAAATTGTGTGTGTGTGTACACGCTTGGTAGAATTGAGTATGGAGTGCACATGGCTGGGTTTTTTTTTTGTCTAGGTTTGATAATAGCAATACCCAGAGGTTATATGAAGAAATGTCAGCTGAAGAGAAGGAGAAGTTTGGATTTGATGTGGAAAGCATAAATTGGGAGCAATACATATCCAACATTCACATCCCAGGCGTGAGAAAATACGTTTTGAATCGTTGATGATTCTCGAAAGAAGGGCTCTGGAATAGTAATTTCATCTCTGTATGTATGATATTGATGATGATGATGATGACTATAATTGTATTATTATTAAGTTTTTAATTATGCATATTTATTGGTGTTCTGCTTGTTAATGTATTGTGTTGAAGAAACATTTTGTGCTCTTGATAAGGGAATCTCTTTCCATGTTTTTTCTTGTTGCTAACCAGTAATCACTGTGTGATTGTAATCAACAGTGAACCAAATTAAGAATTTCTGTCATGTTTGTATTAAATTTTCTTCCTCTGAATACTGCAGTTTAAAATGTAGAAAAAAGAACTAAATATTTGGTGAACTTATATAATTTCTTTGATGATTAGATATATTTCTGGGCATGACAGAAACGGAAAATGCTTTTGAAGGAGACGTGTCTTTAATTTGTAACATATTAGGGTGACCTACCATTATATCTGAAGGGTTTAAAGCATACCTGAATGTGCAGATTAGTTGCTCTTGGTACCCACACGAACTAGATCATCAGTTGGGATGCGATTATCTTTCACAGCAGTAACACAGAGAGACTCAGAAAGAGTTTGGAAAAAGGGAGAACGGATGAAGTCTACTGTGCTCTCGTTTTTTGGAACTGTATTTTACGTCTGCCCATTCCCTTTTTTATTAAAAGAAATGGAATGGCAATTTATTTTTGTTTTAAAATTCAAATCACACGTCTAACAGTTTCCAAAACCGTTCCATCCTATTCATTTGCATAATATTTAATTGCATTTGGGGAATTTTACTTTTATTAATTCCAATCTTTTAGTAATTGTATTTTCTACCCAATACAATGGGTTGGGCCTAATCCACCAAGGGTGGACTAGCCCAATTTTCCAACATCTCCCACTCACACTTGGTGGATTATATATTGTAAATCTTGATGCTTTCTCTTTGTCTCTTCATACTAAGTGTACTGCCGTGACCGCATGGGCATAACGTCACTTAGGCACTTGTACTAGAAATCCTCCTTCTAAGGACCAGTACAAAGTAACCTTATTTCATGTAGCATAAAATTATAATATTGCCTCTAATATCCTAGATTTACCAATATACACTTTCATATGGCAAGTCTAATCCCTTTCGAGTCAGTATAAAACTCAGACTGCTCATCTCATATGCATGGTATCTACACTTATGTAATCACCAAAGTGAATAACATAAGGGACATGTCTCAGACACCAGCATAGGTGTGCATATTTCAGGTAATCTTCCTTTCGTCCATGTATCATTTTGACATACATCAATCGCTTTCCTAACATAATACTTTAGATCATATTTATAATGACCAAAAAGGACATATGTTAAGGTAGCAGGCATTAATGGTTAATCCTTTTTCGAGACTCACACAGCAATGAAACAGGGATTTATTCACTTGCTTCTCGTTTGCGGTACTTCTAGCACATGTGGTATGAATCACATGCTACAGTGTTACTCTTGTATTATAAGAGCGTACGTCGTTTTAATTTTCTTTACTAACACCGTACAGATTTTAGTTTAGGTACTTCCAGTATCTAAACCCAAATTCTCCACCTCTATCTTCGACGTCAGTATTGGAGAATTTGTTATCTGGCAACAGGCTTCATGGAAGCGGGCATCCATGACTCGATTCTATATTTATTTATTTATATTATATGGATCTCATCTCGATATGCTACACTTTTATCGAGGCAACATAACTTGTGTTTCATACTAACTCTGTTAGCTTTTCAACCATAAACACAAAAAGTCTCATCTTTGCACACTATTTCTTAGTGTCAAAGGCGGTTGTTCGTGTGAGAGAACTAACCTCAACTGCCTGTACGACATACTAGACATTGCATACACATAAAATCATAATGAGTAATAAAGAAACATTTTCATTAATTACAAATATGAACATATTACAATGTTTCTTGAATATTACATTTTACGCATCCCAATAGCTTTCACATGCTTATCAAATACTTCCTTAGCTATGGGTTTGGTCAAGGGATCAGCGACCATGCTTTTGGTCGAAATATGTTGTACAGTGACAACTTTCTTTGCTATAAAGTCCCTTACAAAATTGTACTTGATATATATTTGTTTGGTTTTGCTATGGTACTTGGGATCTTTCATATAGGCTATGGCTGTAGTGTTATCACAGTGTACTAACACTGGATTGGTACTTTCATTCCCAAATCCAAGGTGTTCTATAAATTATCTCTTTAGCCATATAGCCTCTTGTACTGCTGCAGTGCATGCCACAAATTCAGCTTCCATAGAATGTAAGGCAATGCACGTTTGCTTCTTGCTACTCCAACATATGGCACCGTTGTTCAGCAAGAAGGTATAGCCAAACGTTGATCTTCGCTCATCTCCATCTCCGCCTAAGTCAGCATCGGAGTATCCAACTAAGCGTAGATCATTTCCTTCGTAACATAGGGCGTAATCAAATGTGCCCTTCAAGTACCTTAATATCCTTTTCACTGCTTTCCAATGGCATTCTCCTGGGTTAGATTGGAATCTACTCACCAATCCTACCGCAAAACATATATCTGGCCTTGTACACAACATTGCGTACATAAGACTTCCAACAGCGCTAGCATATGGGACTCTTTCCGTTCTTTTCTTGTCCTTTTCAGTTTTGGGACACATATCTGAACTCAAGGTCACTCCAGAAGCTATTGGGGTATCCATGGGATTACAGTCCTTCATATTGAATCGTTCAAGAATTCTTTTAATATAGTTCTCCTGTGAAAGAGCGAGAATTCTTTCAAAATGATTCCTTTGGATTTTAACCCCAAGTATGTATTCTGCTTCACCCATGTCTTTCATCTTAAAGTTTGATGAAAGCCATTCTTTCACAGTTATAACCGAATTCAAACTATTTCCAGCCAATAATATGTCATCTACATATAAGGATAATATCACAAAATTTCTCTCAAGTTGTTTGACGTAGACACATTGGTCTTCCTCAATCATCTGGAAATCATATGAGGTTATCGCTCTGTGAAACCTCAAGTACCACTGTCTGGATGATTGTTTCAGCCCATAAATAGACCTGTTTACAAACTTTGTTTTCATTTCCTTTTATTATGAAACCTATGGGTTGTTCCATATAGATCTCTTCATCCAAGTCACCGTTTAGAAATGCAGTTTTTACATCCATTTGATGTAATTCCAAATCTAAACTGTTCACTATTGCTAGAATAAGTCTTATTGAGTTGAAGCGCACAACAGGTGAGAATGTATCCTTGTAGTCTATACCTTCCTGTTGTGTATACCCCTTAGCAACCAACTGAGCTTTATATTTATCAATTGATCCATCTGCCTTTCTTTTAATTTTGAGAACCCACTTGTTCCCAATGGCTTTTCGTCCTTTTGGCAGATCAACCAATTCCCAAACTTTGTTCTTTTTCATTGAGTCCATTTCTTCTTCCATTGCTTTCTTCCATTCATCCTTAGCAGGGCCAGACAGGGCTATCTGTACAGAACGAGGCTCATCATCCTCATCTGGAGTAACAATAAGTGCTTCTCTCTCTATTTGGAAACGCCTTTTAGGGACACTTTCCTTGTCACTTCTCCTTAACGGAGTTTCTTTTCTTTGTCCATTATTCTTTTTATGTGTTCGTTTTGATGTTTTAGCGCTCCCACTCAAATCAATGTATTGAGATGATTGAGGATCATTATTCTGTTCTGTACTCCCTTGTTCTTGTGTCTCATAAAGAGATACACTACGGTCTATATCTCCCCTGCTAGGGAACTCATTTTCAATAAATGTTACATCTCTAGATTCTATTTCAGTCACGGTACCATCTTTGTTTTCTCCTATGAAAACATATCCTTTAGATTGTTCAGAGTATCTAATAAAGATACATTTCTTTCCTCTAGGGCCCAATTTTCCATGTTTATGAGAATCATCATGAACGTATGCAGCCGACCCCCATGGTCTAAGGACATTTAAATCCGGCTTGCGTTTTGTCCATAACTCATAGGGCGTGGTAGCGACTGATTTTAAAGGCACACGATTAAGTATAAAAGCTGCTGTTAATAAAGCATCACCCCAATATGAAATCGGAAGTTTAGCTTGTGCCATCATAGATCTTACCATATCTAGAAGTGTCCTATTTCGTCTTTCTGCAACTTTGTTCTGTTGCGGAGTGCCAGGGATAGTTAATTGTCTAATTATCCCTTTTTCTTCACAGAGCTCTTTAAATTGATCGGATAAATATTCACGACCTTGATCAGTCCGAAAATTTTTAATTTTGTTATCTATTTGATTTTCTACTTCATTTATATATCGTCTAAAGCAATCAAGAGCCTCAGACTTATGTGAAATCAAATAGACATGACCATATCGTGAATAATTATCAATAAAAGTAATAAAATATGAAGCTCCGTGTCTTGCTCTCACACTCATAGGACCGCATATATCCGAATGGATTAATTGCAATGGTTTCTCAGCTCTAGTTCCCTTGCCAAATGGTTTTCTAGTTATTTTACCAGCGAGACAACTCTCGCATAAAGACATATCCATATTGGATATTTGACCTAGTAAACCATCTTTGACTAATTTAATCATCCTATTTTGATTTATATGCCCTAATCTAGCATGCCAGGTATTCATGTCAACATTCATATTAGAGGAAGAAACAACATAACTATCATTTGCATTAAAATCACAAATAATATCCATGATAAAGAACTTCTTAAATAGAAAAGCTGAACTATAAAAGGCTTGGTTGTCCATAATGTCTGCAACCTTGCCATGAAAGTTTACATCATATCCAAATTCTAATAAACATAAAACAGAAATTAAATTCTGTCGGATGTCAGGTGTATGAAGTACATCATGTATGATCAAGGTCTTCCCACTCCGCAAAGATAACTTGCAAGTTCCAATGCCTTTGACCTCGATCTTTTCATTGTTTCCCACGTAAAGCCACTTGCTTTGATACGGCAACCGACGGTATTCTATATAAGACTCTCTGTCCCTTGCTACATGGTCTGTTGAGCCTGAGTCTAGAATCCAAGAAGAACAAACAAGTTCAGTAAGAAGAGCAGTGCTTAAAACATATGAAACATGTGAATTCACATAATTCACTAAATTTTTTTTTTTAAATTACTCTGCCTTTTTTTAAAAAAAAAATAATTGGATTCGGGTTGGGCCAACCCTATCCAACCGGTCTTTATGTGTGGATCGGGTTCGGATGACCCGATCCAGTTTTTTTTTTTTTGAAAAAACTTTGATTTGGGCCGCCGAGCCCAAATCTAAATTTTTTTTTTAAATTCTGCAATTTGGGCCACCAAGTCCAAATTTCAAAAAATCCCTTTTTTGTTTGTTTGTTTGGGCCTCGGAGCCCAACAGCATATGAAATTTTTTTAAAAAAAATAAACGCTGAAACGACGCCATTTCTCCCACTATACGGTCGTCGTCTTCCTCCAGCCGAGTCGCTCCAGACCCGGTTGGATCAGCGGGTCGGGTCCGTCGGACCCGAACCTTCTCTCCGCCGTCTGACTTCCGTTTTCAGCGCTCTTGGTATCGTTTTTCTCGTTTTTTCGTGCTCTACTCAATGGGATAAATTTCTACGCCTAAATCGTTCATTTTCAAATGACCCATTTTGAAAAACCTCTACTGTGCTATCCGTATCTGTCTCTATTCCGTTTTTCTCTCTAAAATTCATTCCATAGAAGGTTTTTCGGGTTTAATTCATTCTTTTAGACATATTCATTTTGTCAGAAAGCTTCAAAATAAACAGAATTAAATTTAGGCTACTGAGTTTGTCTATACCAACCACATACAACAACCCAGAGATATATTTAGTTTCCCATATCTTATAATCATTCACAGAAAAAGCCACAGGAACATTTATAAAGGCTCTGATACCACTGAAGGGTTTAAAGCATACCTGAATGTGCAGATTAGTTGCTCTTGGTACCCACACGAACCAGATCACCAGTTGGGATGCGATTATCTTTCACAGCAGTAACACAGAGAGACTCAGAAAGAGTTTGGAAAAAGGGAGAATGGATGAAGTCTACTGTGCTCTCGTTTTTTGGAACTGTATTTTACGGCTGCCCATTCCCTTTTTTATTAAAAGAAATGGAATGGCAGCTTATTTTTGTTTTAAAATTCAAATCACACGTCTGGCAGTTTCCAAAACCGTTCCCTCCTATTCATTTGCATAATATTTAATTGCATTTGGGGAATTTTACTTTTATTAACCCCAATCTTTTAGTAATTGTATTTTTACCCAATACAATGGGTTGGGCCTAATCCACTAAGGATGGACTAGCCCAATTTTCCAACAATATCTATCATCAGTGTCTTTATTGTTTTCTAGAAAGATAAAGCCAATAATTGTTTTCACTGGGCCCACTCACAAATTTGACTTTAACTCAAACTAAAATTAAAACGTAAATCCAATAATGAACTTTTGTTTATTTTTTGGTACCCAGTCTATTCGTAAATTGCTTGAGATCAACTTTTTCTCTGTCTTGCATTATCGTCTCATACTTAACTTGTATGAATGCATCTTGTCCAAGATTTATAGCACTAAACTGTACTAACTCTTACTTTCCTTTGTTGACCAAATAGAATTGAGTTTGGCCTAAATTAACAACTATGTTATCTGAAGAAAAGTTAAAGGTACTCTCCCTAAATATAGACAACTGTAGGGGGTTTCTGCATTTTATACTGTGACTATTGTGGCTCGGTAATTCTGCTTTAGCTCTACTCTATCATGAGATCTAGATGCGATCTTGAGATTTATTGTGACACAACTCATTTATAAAGATAAGAGTTTGAGCCAACAAGCTGTTGGTTAATTAGAACCAACTCATTTGTTTACTTTTTCTTTTTTCTTGTTAAAACCCATGTTTTCTCTCATTAGAAAAATTATGTTAGAGGCAATGTCGGGCGTTAAATGTGAACACTTCTATTGGTGGAAATTCAAATCTTAATTCATTATTTTATGAAGAATTAGCCTCTTTTACTAAATATAATCCCGTTAATCCCTTGTTCGCCTTTTACATTCCATATGGTTAGAGCAAAATCAAAGTTTTCCAGTAGTTGCTCTTTTGGGGCATGACAATGTTTATCACTGGAATGAAGGGCCCATTGACAATTGGACTGGGGGCCCAGCATTCTAGTAGGCATCGAATGGGCTTCTCAGAAATATTATTGGTTGCCTTTGTTTTATAGCTTGTTTCGATTTTATATCATAGAGCACAAAAACTCTTATTTTAAGTTCTTCATAGATCAAAATAGAACATTTAGAATCAAAAGGTGAGAATAATTTTAAAAATGAAAAACCCACCCAAGGATCAAAAAAAAATTTGTTCGTCATAAATGAAAATATTTGTACGTGGTTAATTAATTGTTCATTTTAAATATTAAGAAATATCTATCACCATCACTTCAATAATTTTGAAAACAAGATCTATCATAATGCCGTTTTATGGTAGTAATTAAATGAATATTATGTTAAGTTTTATGCCACAATTAGCAATGTTACGTAGTTAACTTGAATGGACAACTACCAGTGAGTGTGGACGGAGGTGGATTCAATTGGTGGTTTCAGTGCTCATTACACTTATGAGTACTATGAGCTTATCATTACGGTGAGATCTGCACAGTTTAGATGAAAGTTTACAATTCAGATTTAAAATTTACCCATGATTGTTAAACAAAAAGTTACTTTTTTAAAACTCTTGAATTTGACCAGCTTCCACTTGTCATCCTCATTGAATTCTTGGATACGGCCTCCTTTACCATGCATTCGATTGATGATTCTCTAGATTATTTAAGATATAGTGCAAATTCATCTTAGTGCAATTGATTATCTAAGACATATATGGAGTATTCTTGTAAAATATTATATCTTGGAAATTATCCAAGATATATTATTTCACATACGCTCATCCGTACAAGTTTCCTTCATCTCGTTTTCTATACTTCGTTGACCCAAACGGTAGCAACATCCACAAAGCAGAACACACACGCACATCATGCACTTCTTCTGCTTGCTGCTTATTGATTTCTAAGACAAATTTTATTTGATGCATTTTTTATTTTAATCCCTTTATATATATATGGTATATTTATTTTTCTTTTATTGTATAACAACGTGTGATATGAATCCTTGTCATCTTAGAAACGCAAGTAACGGGAAAAGTCAAAACGGCAAAACTCACTTCAGCTTTTGGCCTTCCCTTCCATGACCGCTTCCTTCCTAACTTTGTCTTTTTGCCTTGATCAACACCAAGAATATTCCCTTGTTCATACTATTTCATATCCATACACATTGTGACGCATTTACTTTTAGTATCTTTTAGTTGGAAAAAAGTTACAGTTCATAACTTGATTTTCTAATTATAGGATTGCTTCCGTACTCTTTTATGTTGGATACACAATTTAAACTTTCTGATAAATGATTTGCAGAATCTTGATGTTAGAAAAGTAATGGCAAGCTGATAGACCCTGAATAGATTTTTTCATCTCAATCAAGAATAGTTCAATCACATATATTCTTCTTTTCAAGTTCTTTTAACTTTGTCACTACTAGTGTAGTTGATATAATTTCCTTTAATAGGTTATGTAATTTTTTTCTTTTTAATTTGAACTCATGTATCTTGTAGGATATGTATTTTAATGACATCATTTTGTTTTTCCTCAAAAAAAAAAATCCATACGCACTGACTGCAAAATTTAATGCTTGTGTTTGAATTCGTCACACACACGCACACACTAAGATTTTCATCGTCCTGTTTTAATTTTAACAACTTTAGCTTGAAAATATATATCAGTAACATTATTTACTATATTTTTTAAAAAAATAAAAATTATACTAAACATATTCTAACAGGGAAATTACTGTGTGGTCCCAACAAAAAGACTTAATTACCAAAGAATTAATGATAAATGAGAAATATAGACTTGTTTCCGTTTTTTGCAGTGAAATTTGTCATCATATGCTTTTATGTTGTTATTTGACTTTTAGGTTATCTTTTCCTTGTGACCATGCAATTTCCCTTTTTAAATATATTATCTCTATTTTTTTAACTTAAAACTTGGTTGACTAATTTAAAGATTTTAAAGAAATTAAAAAAATTATTTAATATAACATATGTACTTAATCTCTAAAATACTTATGTATGTAATTAGATTATATATCAATTTCTAAATTATACAAATCAGTTTAAAGAAATATAATAAAATATATATGCTTTAAAGTAATTTCTTTATCTTCTTTAATCTTTTAAAATTAATTAACTGAATTTTGTATCAAGTATTGGAAGTATATATCTCTTTCTTTTTTGACATTGAAAACCTTCTAATAACGGTGAATCATAAACATGCATAGTACCCTTCAATTATTGAGTTTAGTATATGCATCATTAGTAGCTACATTTTCTATGGCCCAATCAATGAAACTGGTTAAAGTTTTCATCAAAAGTGATGAATTCTTTCAATCCATTACATATTAACCATCTAAATTTGATTTGGATGATTCAGATATGCTTTTTTTTATTGTTTATTTTTATGAAAAACTTATTTTAATGGATATAAAATTTAAAATAAAATTAACCTCTTAACTACCATATTTTAAATAATAATTTTTTAATAAGAAATTGTTAGTTTTAAAAAATTCAAATTTGGATAGTCCAGATCTAATAGGTTGGGGGAGCTCATTACTTTGAGAAGCATTCGGTCTCCAATCAATCCATGCAAATAGAGAAAGATAGATGTAATGATAATTAGTTTTCATATGTCAAATCAATTGAAATTGATATGGCATAATTAACTAGGAGAATCTATAGATTAGCTAAACCGAGAGCCGAATTGAAGGATTTTTTTACAACTAATATTTAGAAATATCTTAAATAGTATCCTTCAATCTTATGTACAAGAGAAATACTTACATACTCCGGGAGTGCCACATCATCCATATTCTAACTAATGAAAATGTTCCAAGTGTCCTCCATTGTGATCTCATATCCCATAAATCTCTCCTAATTATTTCCCTTTTTTCCACAATAAATATATGTGATGATAGGATATAGAAAAAAGGAAAATAATTAGGAGAGATTTATGGGATATGAGATCACAATTGAGGACATTTGGAGCATTTTCATTGGATAGAGTATGGATGATGTGGCACTCCTGGAGTATGTAAGTATTTCTCTATGTACAAGCCATTTTCAACATATTTTACATAAAGTAAGAAAAATCTTAAATTTCATTAATGATGCTTCAAAACTTAATAACTTTCCAACATTACCACTATTTAATATATAATATATCCCATAAATATAAAGTCAACATAATAAAAAAATGAAGGGTGAAATGGCATATTCATATAAAACTTTAATAATGTGACTTATAAATATGATTAAAATAAACCTTTTTTGCCCTATAAATAGGACAAAATACTTCTCTACTCTTATTTATAAATTACTTCCAACATGTTTCACATAAAGAAAAACTTTAAATTTTATTAACCATGCCTTAAGATATAATAACCTTTTAACTTTATCCCTATCTAATGTACATTATATACATAATGACAAAGTCAACACAATTATATAGCCATCAAAGTTGTTTAATGATATGACTTATACAACAACAACAACAAAACTTTATCACACTAAGTAGGTCGGCTTTATAGATTATACAACACTATAGTGGTCTATTGTAAACCAAATCACTAGATATGTAATTACCTAAAAAATTTCTCTTCATAACCTTATTGAGAATATGTTTCGATCTTCTTTTATCCTTTTCAAAGGGTTCTATACCGTTTGATTAACCATTCTCACCTGTGCTTCCAATGCCACTCGAACCCAGCCACATACTTGATAATTATGAACATATCTATTTAGTATGGTCACACCTATCTATCTCTACATTTTCATCTCGGCTAACCCTACTTTATACTCATATTGTCCTTTTAAAGTCCAACATTCATATCAAATAACATTGCTGATTTTGCAGTGCTGAGATAACTTTCTTTTTACCTTATTAGGTATTTTTTTTATTTATAACTTACAAATAGGATTAAAAAAATTCTTTATCTCTTTACCCTTATAAATAGTTCTGGAAGAATTGTTTAAATGGAATGTCATTAGTTTTTTTTAATCAAACTTCTTTTTTTTAATTAATCTTCCACGATACTCCATATGCTTTCTTTCTTTTTCCATGCATAAAAATTTTGGCAGCCTTCCCTCCATCAAAATCATTTCCTCTTTTTGCCATACTTGGCAAGTACATCTAACTGCTAAAGTAGGTTCTTCAATTGAAAATGACAATGTTTTACATTATGATCACGAAATTCAATATAATGTTACCATTAAGTGTATAATTCAACTGTCCACACCTTTTAATAGTAAAATTCAATCCTGCACTTCCAGATTGCCCTTCTGATGCACCATCTGAATTTAGTTTAACCCATCCTTCCCCTGGTTTCATCCATATGATGTTTTTCTTACTTCTTTTCTTATAATCATATTGCCATATTTAGTGTTGACTAGTAATATTGGCAAAAAAAAGTGTTGACTAGTAATATTTTGTTTGCATACTCCTCAATTAACCAACTTGGATCATCCGATATATTGATGCCCTCCTCAAAAAGGCTTCTATTTCTCCAATTCCAAGGTTGCCAGCATGTCATTCTAAACACTATCATCCATCTTTCACTTCCTTTGCACAGGTTCCACCTAGACTAGCTATAGTCTTTCCCCTGTAACATGTAGAATTCTTCCTCTCTGGGTTTCCCCCCAATTGCTCCCATACACTAGTTGCTACACAACAATCTCTTGATGAGTACGTGCATCAATTATTCAATTGCACAATTGTATCTGTAACATGAGTCTGATCCTACTATAATTCAGCTTTTCCTTTATCTTCTTGACAAATTGAGTTATTTCTATTATACCAACAATATAAATAAATTAAATGATTGGTCCTAAAGGAAGGGGCTGACAATGCGTGAACCCGATGCACATTGTTTTTTTTTTTCTCGTAAACTATACATATATTAAATTATTGACTATTATTTACAGTTCATATTCGCCCAAATTAACAATTATTAACTTTAAATAGATAAAAATATGTGCTTATTGTTTTATATAACAAAAAGCTTCAATGAGTTGATCTCGTAGGCTTACTAGAATTAAAGCATGCTTTCAAATTTAATGAACACTTAAATTACATAAATACTTATAGATCATCTACATATCAATAAAGTTTTTAATAAGATGTGAACTTATGGCTTTATATATTATGAGCTAAATCCGTAATAATTGAATCAACCTTTTCAATTTGTGCTTATATTTATATAACCTTAATTCACTTTTCGATTGTTGGTATAATGATGGGAAGAAAAGGTGAAGCATGGGACCATCTTCCTTAACGAATGGTATGTGCATTGAAAGGTTACTTAAACACTAAGAATGTGCATGAATTTGTACACTTCTTTTTCTTCAAGTGAGAATGAATAATTATAAAAAATAACACACTACAAAAATAATGGGAATAATTAATAATATTTACAAAAACCAAATATGATTTCAACCCACATGCATGCAGATCTCTGCTTCTTGATGATGATGACAGTCTTGGAAAGTGCAATAATCCCAAGAACTTTCATAGTGGTTTGTGTGTGTCCATTTATGGAGGCGAGCTAGTCTCAGAAAATAAATAAAATATAGTTGGTGGGATGCACCTCAATGTTTTAAGTTTTTTATTCAAAATTTTATACTACATATTATCACTTTTTCGGCCAACCATATCATAGTACCATTTAACTCTTAACGAATGAAAGTAGTGTTTTATACTAACTTTGTTGCTTCATATAAAACACAATTGATTAATTTGATAAAATTAAAAATTTTAAATAAAATAATTTAAAGTATTTATATTTATTATTTTTTTTCAAACTAATTTGTTTCATTGATAAATTGATATATATAATCTTATTGATACACATAATTATTAAATATTTTAGAAATATAGTGTAATATATGTTATAATTAAATAATTTATGTAACCTTTTAATCTCATTAAATTAATTAATTTGGTCTTGTATTGAGGATCAGAGTTAGCATTTCACATTTTTTTAAAGTTTATCATTTACATTAATGTGGTTAAATAAAATAACATGAAAACAGTAATATTTGAATTCAAAACTGAATTAATCTATAAGTAAATAATATCTATGTATAAACTAGACATAATCCAATAAAATAGAATTACTAAAGTATAAATTTGATGGACTGCTATTTTTAACTTCAAATGACATTGCTGAGGAGAGAGAAAAATATTAGATAAAATATGGCCGGTCCATCTAAAACTTTTGAATGGCCTGATAAGAAGACTGATTAAGCAATTTACTAACCTTATCAACCGATTAGGGTTGGGTGTTAATATTACTTAGTCTAGCCTTTATGAGGGATTGAACGAGAACTGTCTAGCATTGTGATAACTTCTTATGAGGGATTGAACGAGAACTTTCTAGCATTGTGATAACTCTTCCACCTTATTCGTAATGTGTCATTTCGGGAAGTTTGAAATGCTGCTTTAATTTACCCGAATTAAACCTTTAAAAATAGACATTATATTGACAAGTGTAGATGTCAAAGGTGGTTTGAATAAAACTCTCCCATTTAATTATGACCCCACTCTCTTTAGAGGAACTCCCTTGTCTTTTGTAAAGGTGGTTTGAAATAATTATTTATTTATATATCAAAGACGGAGACACTATTAATTTTCAATATAATCTCTACCATTATAAGCTTGTATTTAAATTTCATTAACTCTACTTTAAAATTTAACAATTTTTTAAATATATCCATATTTAATATACATTATACTCTATAAGAATGAAGTCAGTACAATAATAAATAAAAAGTAAAATCACATATATTCATATAAATAATTTAAATTTAATTATGTGATCTATAAATAAAATTAAAAAAATTCCTTTTCTCTTAAATAGGACCACAGTGTGTATAAATGGGACCCGATATTCTGATAGCAGGTAATATATTGAGATCAATAAAGTCCAAAGTAATGGTCATCACTCATCACTTTAATCAATTATTCCACCGTCTCAAACTTTACCCTCAAAAAGACAAATCATAATGACTCATTAATTCATTGATTGGACTTAAATAATGAAACCAGACTCCATATTAGAGTCCTAAAAATTAATAATCCTATTCAACTTTCAATTGTTGAAAACAAATCCCACTTTTAATTTGTTCATTTTTTTAAATCCATTATCTTCATCCATTATCTTTTTTGATCAAAATCTTCATCCATTATTAGGATCATCACCAATTGGCATGAACCGGCTGTGCATTGCTTCACATATTTAAAACATATATTTCACCGATTAGTTTACCAAATATAATAATTAATTAAACTAATCACATACATACAGAAGCACATCAAAGATATTTTGAAGTTGACAAATCACAGTTACGAAAGAATCATCTTTAAAATATTGATGATCAAAATTTTGTCACATAACACTATAAAGTCAAAAATGACACCCTGAATTTACAACTAAACTCATCTTTTAAATTTTATGCAATGCGTATAGAACTCTCCCATTTATTTTGATCTATATTTGAGAAGCGAAGAGAAACATATATGTTCTAAATTTGATTCAGCGAGTTTCAACGCCCCAAGTAATTCTTAACCTCTTTTAAAATAAAAGAAGCTAATCAACTATATATAAATTACGCATGATTAAATTAGTTCATTCGTCAGTACAAACGGAATCTATGTAAGAACTTTTTAATTTCAAAATAGCAATTATTATGTGCACCTAACTATATCTACAACGCAGAAATGTGGTCTGAATCTGATTTGTTTCAATTACTCTGATCATCTTTTTGGGGAAAAAAAACGTTAACAAAAAAAAGTAATGATGATAGATATGTGGTCCCTGGGCGGTGGCAAGTGGCAGCTTCTTATGTGAGCATTGGTCTAAGAGAAACCTTTACCATATAAAATTCCCACCGACCTTTCCATTTTTTTTAAATAAATGTGATGAGTCGGCTACCCAGCTGACCATAGGATCTTAAAAACATTTATGAACTATTTATTAATAAAATTATTATATTAACTATTAAGAGTAAATTTTAAACACACCAAAAAAATATGTCAACGTTAGGCTTAAGTTTGAAACTTCATCCAAATATGACGGGTGGCTGTATCAAGCAACTTACCATTGACATTATATTAAAAGTACAACTTGAACTTGTTTATATATAAATCATATTCTTTACTAATTAGATTAACATTTTTTAAGTCACCCATATATTATATTAATTATCCTCCAAATATTATTAATCTCTTTCCTTGTGTATGTTGCTGGGAGAAATTACATCATGCTTTTGTCCATACATAAAGTTAGCAGTTTGCTTTTTCATTCTATAGTATTAGGCCAAAAAGCTGAACACTTTTCTTATTTTAATTAAACTCTAATATTTTCAATATTTTGAAAAGGTTTTCAATTCTTACTATTTAAGCTGTTTATTAAAAAAAATAAAATTTATCAATTAAGGGTAAACAATAATGTTCGTCTTCCAACCCAATTTTCACTTTGGCTTGAAGTCTAATTTAACTGAATGGATTCAAAATTTAAAACCTTGTATACATTACAACTATATCAATATTGAAAAAAGAAAAGACAGCGAAGAACTTTTAATCTGTGCTTCTACCCACACATCATCACCCTGTTATTATTTTAATTACTTGATAATTTGAGGCATATATGATTTAGTTGTTTTTCATAAACTTTTAAAGCTTGAAAAAAATTTCAGCGAAAAGAACAAGACAGTGATTAAAGTCACAACCACTAATGTTGATTTCTACAACAATACAAGGTTCTTGACCATGAAAATTGTGGTGCCTAGTCATCTGCTGACTCAGCACCCTTTGTTTTCAACCAAACTAGCCCAATTAATAATGGACACATCAAGGGAGAGGTGGGTAAGTTTCCCATTCTGATAGAGTAAGGACCATTATTTTTTCTTGTATTTGTTTGAAAGTTAATTAGTATAACCAACTAGTTAATTTAAACCTGAACATTGTAAGGTGGAAATAAGAATAATTCTTTTAGAGTGCTTTTCCCAAGTTCAAACACAAGCCTGCTTTAAAGGTATGTTAAATCTATCAATACAAGTTATTTCTAGTGGAAGGACTACTATCACTATTTAAACATGAGGTTTTGGATTTAAATAAATGTGAAAGGTAAAAAAAAAAAACATCATTTTTTTAAAAGTTATATACTTCCAGTTGCCAAAATGTACGTCTGATGTATCGAATTGATGCGTAGATATATTTCTGCAACATAATCAAAGCTCTTCGTACCTGTTGTTGCTTGTGCCTAGTTTTTATTTTTTATTTTTTTTAAGTATTGTGTTCTTGTTATATAGTTCTTTCAAGAACTTGTTTTTTTTACATTCACATAAATTTAAATCCAAAACCTCATGTATAATGAAGAGGATTCAAGTTCCCCCCCCCCCTGTTGAGATACAAAGGCAAGCTGAAACTTAGGGTAGAATTTAGGATATACTTGAATCATATTCATTAATACGAGTTGTTAGGTAATTACAAGTGGAAAAAAAATTAGTATGTCAAAAGTTTTTGTTCTAGCGAACTCTTAAACAAGCCATTGACACAGAGCACAAAGAACTTTCTTTTGAAAAGAAAGTGATCTCACCGTAGTTTTGATGTGGGGTCCACATGAAAGGGGGGAAAGGAGGCCATGCATCATGCGTGATAGAAATTTTCGTTTTTTATTTTTTTTATTGTTTATGGATCCGTCCAATGATGTGACATGTGCTGTTAGGCGTGCTAGCTTATGGCTTTAATGAATTTCCACATTTTCTGCTTTTATAAATGAAAACCTCCTCTCTCTGCGATTCTCAATCACAACAACAGCAGAACAAAGTCCTCATATAACATCACCAGTTTCATCTGCGAATACTTCAGCAAATTCAGTCAAACCATCTCAAATTATGGCTTCTTCTTCTTCTTCTTCTTCATCAAACTCTGCGTTTCCTCTTCACCTTTGCCTTTTCCTTCTAACACTGTTCATGTTTCTGGGATTCTCATGGTACATAAACTATGAGCCAATCATGGAGAGCTTGATGGAGCAAGTGAAGATGGTTCTAATGGTGTCTCCTCTCTTGCTTCTCCTTGTTCTTCACTTTCTCTCTAACAGTGGAGGATTCTTCTCTTCTCTGATCCCTTTCGCTGAGCAAGATTCTCTTCACAGAGCAGGAGGCACTCCTTGGGGTGTTGGATTCCTTCTGGTTTTCCTCTTCTTCATGATCTCTTACCAGTCTTCTTTACAAGAACGCTGGTTCCCTCTCTTGGCCAGGTGATGATATGAAACAAGAAAGCTTCTTCTTTGTAAGCAATCAATTACTGTGTTATAAGCTTGTGACTACAGTTAGCTCTTTCGATTTTTCCATGAAAGATCTCTGTTCTTCTCTTTGTTTACTACATGGCTTAGATTCTGGTGGGGTTTTTAATTTTAAGGTGATGTACGATAGTTGATAAACAAGTAGATATGAAGTTACATGTTTTCAGATTTTGATGTATAATACTTTTTCTTGCCGGAAGATTTTGATGTATAAAGTTACATGTTAGCATCTTTGAATAGTTTTTTTTTTTTTGTAGATGAAATTCTTATAGTTAATTGCGTTCAAGATTATTGGAATTGAATCAATTGGGTTAAATATAATAAAATGGGTTAATCTCTCACCTGAAAAACTCATACTCAAATTGTTGATGAAAGATTTACTCATATTTTAATGCATAAAACAAAATTGCCATGAATATATATATATATATACACACTTATCATAGATAGATTAATGTAATTGAATTCATTTGATTTAGTTATTTTGTATGCTAAATAAATACTCTCTTCGCTCTTAAATTAGTTAATATAACTTTTTTTTCAAAAGGATTCTAATAATCTTTTTTAATTCCCTGACTCACTCTTTCTTAATTATTGTTGAGAGAGCATTTATAGAATAATTTGAAAAAAAATGAAAAAGATTAGCAATAGATCATACATTTAAGATTAAGATTAACTTTTCAATTAAATTTTATATTAAGGAAGAGAGTTGTAATAAACAAACGCCTCTTTACCAGTAATAATAATTGCTGAGATTTTCTTCTGATCCTTTTAAGTTTTTACAAATAATTTCTGGCTACTGTATAATCCCCTTTACTTGACAATCAAACCTCCATAGTTTTTAGATTTAATCGTAAAAGATATATTTTCTAAACGTAGCTCCATGACCGTTAATTTATGTTATAATTAAAATCCGATCCCTTCTCTAGCAAATGGTCTCATAGCTTAGTGCGCCTCCTCTAATTCCAAGAAAGAATCATGGTTTCCGGATCTCTCTGGGATGTTTGTCATGGCCATACACAAGCAGATTAACACAAGCTAAGAAAAAACTTTCTCTCACACAATTTATATTATAAATTATATTAAAAAATTAATTCTCACAGTTAATTCAAATAGGCCTTGCCTTACCTTCCCTTCCCTTCTTGTTAGAGCAAATCACTAAATCATAGGGATTGCTACAATTATAATGAGTGCACAGCTGTAATTATATATTCCTCACCCTACACGTGCATGGCTAAGGTTACGCTGTTCTCTCTATTGTAACATTACTAAGTAATATATGAGACGCAAGAGGGGTACACGTTTCTGTATCCATAACATTCATCCCTCAATTTTTTCTACTTCCACTCTCTCCTCCAAGCCAAAGACAGTAAAACTTTGGGTCTTTGAAATTTGCATTCATATAAATAACTCTTTTACCATTAATTTATATAATATTTTACTAAAATAATATAATTAAATAGGGGTTATATGTTATGTATCCATAAATTAAGTCTAGGATGAATGTCCTCGAATTTAATTCAAAATTTAAGTACCTATTTAGATTAGCTTAATGAAAAAACATTTTGGATCAAATTGATATTTTTGAATTATGGTTTATAACAACACTTGATTATGAAAAATCACTTTGAATAACTTATAGCTAAAATAAGGTTTTAACTCAAAAATAGATTAATAAAGCAGTAACAAGTTTGTTCGAATTACTTTTAGCAAAACTAAAATTTTGTGGTATATAATTGATTTTAAATTCAATCCAAGCAGACACTAAGAAAGTTATATGAAAAAAAAAACATCCAAGAAATTATTAGGTTGGTAACATATTATGAATCAAAGTAAAAAATATGATTACAAATAGACAATAGCATATATTCTATTCATGAAAAATCAAATGAAAAAAATATTTCATTTCATTGAATCAAACATCAGGACTCTGAAGGATATTGGTCTTTTAGGACAAAGAGTCAGTCTTTATCCTGAAAGGCAGAGTTCCGTGGATTCAGAGGTATATTCTGAGGAATATATTCTTTTGGAATTCGAACACTCACCTGATTACCACATAAAGTATATATAAAAAAAATTTGATATTTTTTTGTATTTATTGACGTAATCACATGATGACCATTGTGCAAGGTTCGATCCTTTCGAATTTCAATATAACTGTCCTAAACGTGAAGGCCGATACTAGTTTTTGCGCAAAACCATTCTTAATATTTAATTTTTTATTATCCTCTCATTAATTAGGATATCCAGCCCAAAGAAAAAATTATGAGAGGATAACAACGTTGTCTCATCAAGAATAAGTTTATTTTGTAGTTTAATTTTTTTTATTAAAGTGGTTCTTATATAATAATGATAGCTTTACAAAAATAGAAAAATGTTCTTATGATTTAAAATAAAAAATAATAAGGGAGAATAATTATTGCCAAATAATAATAACATATATAATAAACATACTGCATATTTTATTACACAATAAACGCACTACATATTTTAGTTTTGGTAAATAAAATGATTTTTTCCCATACCTTACCTTACCAACATTTGACTTATTGATCAGTTAGACAGAAATTTTTCTCACCCATGAAGTTGCCACGCTACCTAGCCAAGTCAATAATACTTTGGTCCTTAAAATTTTGATCTAGCAGTGACTCATTTCTTGAACTTTTACTCGATACAATTTAATTCATAATTTTTTGACACACTAAAATTTAATTCATATAGTTTTAATAATTTTGTAATTTAGTACCAGACATTTTATTATCCATATGATTTCATTTTTCTAAAATATCAAGACTAAATTATAAAATGATTAAAACTATATGGAATGAGTTATAATTGAATTAAAAGTATAAGGACTAAATTTAACAGAGAAAGTGCGGGAACTGAGCTACAATTTGATTAAAATTATAGAGATTAAAAGACTAATTTTCCTGTAGATTTTATATTCCCCCCAAAGTTACAGTGCCATTATGCTCCAATATCGTTCTCTCTTTCTTTAATGTAGGCACAATTGAATGAAATAAAAATGTTAAATAAAATACGCAAAATAAAACCGAAAGACAGACAGACAGACAATTATCTAGTTCCAGTTATTAATGAGTAGAAATTTTTTACTTTACAGCAAGATCTATCATGTGATTACATGCTGGGATCCATATTTTTCCTCTTAGTCTTAAATATAAAAGATATTATTGCTAGTGTTAATTGAACTAAAAATAAGATCTCATAGTTAGGATCTGAGCAAGTATATGCTTAAGTACTCCCTAGATTCTAATTATAAAGCAGAGAGAAACAGTTTTTTATTTTATTTATAAATTACATTATTAAATTTACCTATTTACTACAATTCCACCTTTTCTTTATTATTATGATAGTAAAAAAGGTTGAGTGTGTATTAAATAGAAATAAAATTAAAAAATTATTAGATTTTAAGATAGGGTAAAGATTTGAATTTTTCTTTTTTCCAATTCAATATATTGGAAGTAATTTATAAATAAGATTAAAAGAACATGTAATAAAATAATAAAAAAAATTATATTTTCGCGCGCACGCGCACATATTAGATAAGCACTTTTCATCTTGACTTTTCTCTACAACATTTTTTTTTTATTTTCTGCCCTTAGATACATAACAAGCCTTTGTTTATCCAAAGAAACGTCCTCACCATCGACTCACCACAAGTTGGTGGAAACAGTTTCTGAGAAGACCAATTCAAAGCGAAGACTTGACTAGTTGACTGAATGCCCCGTCAATAAGCTTTAGGTAGATAAGATAAGATTACGGAATTGACTTGGACTTCGAGATTTCTTGAAAATAAAGTATACTGACTAACGCACCTGGATAGCCAGTGAGAAGCTTCAAGAAAAGTTTTATCCAACCCGTCTTGACGTTATCAATGCTGTATAGTAGTAAATATTGGACTCTAAAATGATAATAAGAGGATAAAATTAGGGTAGCAAAGATTAAGATATTGAGTTGGGTATATGATGATCACACATGAAACAATAAGATTCAATCATTTGAGGTGATTTGGATATGTATAAGAAATGTTGTTGGAGGCGTAAGGAGAATGTACAAGATAATATAGAGTCATTTAAAAAAGAGAGTAGAAGAAGATAAAAAAAAACACTCAATAAAATAATTAAGCATAACTTTTTAGTTAACAATCTATCTAAATATTTGATTATTGATAAAATAATATAGTACAATAAATCCATGTAGCCAACCTTATCTTGTGAGAAAAATGCTTCTACTTGTTGATCCTATTAAAAGCTCCCATGGTTCTCTTCCACGTCATTTATTAGTAAACACGATATAACGGACCAGAGTTAGTTTAACGGGTGATTCTGATGAACAATGCCAAGTTATACTTGATTAAAGCAACTCAAGCACATAGTTATGGGAGTGAATCATTCTCACTCATAAGCTGTTAAAAAGTTTTCCACAAAACTGACGATGAACACTTGCTCTGAAGCATGTGAGGGAAGAAAAGTAACTTTTTTTATCAATGAAGAGAAGTAACTTTTGATTCCTAAATTATCTATGTTCTCACAATTCAGTCAACTACTCTTAAAAATAAATAATTTATGAGTAATTTGTTCTTGCACATTCATATATATCTATCAGCGCATATTTTTGGGAGAATGACGATTGAAGACCGTAACATAACCAAAATAAAATGAGTACATGTGTGTTGTTTGAACTCTCAAATTTACTACTCAAATTTTCATATTTACAATATAAAAGCCCATACTCTACATTAAATTTCTTACATATGGTCTTCAATTGTCATTATCTCTTATATCTTTAAGAATCTACGCTAGAATACAATGTCTACTTACTATAAACAAAATTATCTCACACTGCTTTTGGCCAGGATATGCTCATCATGCTACAATCTTTCCCCACCATCAAAGTTAGCATTGCCTCTTCTTTTCCAATTTCTTTTCTTTTACTCGAGTATGTATTTGTCCTATTTCATTTGCTCTATTTTTTTTGTGGGTAAAACATGAATTTTCTCTTAATGGAGACAATACTTTGCAATCTTTTATTTTATTGGGTTAAGAAGCTAATTTGACCCGAAAGTTTTTCATCAAAAGCAATGTTGCCCCAAAAGTTGTTTCAAGAGTAATAATGTTCTGGAAATTTCAAAATGAAGTAATATTACCTTTTACCGTTAAAAATATTAATAGTCAAGATTAATTTTTAATGCTCAATGTTAGTTTTTCAACAGAATAGGGTAACATTGCTTTATTTTACAACTTTCGAGGCAACATTGCTTATGAGAGGAAACTTTTGTTAGAATGGCCGACACCCAAGAGGGGGGGGTGAATTGGGTGTTTCAAAACTTTTCTTTTCAAACCTTGACTAAACAAACTATCCAAATCATAAGTTGATAAAACATAGATAATGATATTGGATAGAGTAAGAAAGGAATCATTAGAAATCAGTGAAGATGAAAGAAAGATAAGCACACAGAGATTTATCCTGGTTCGGTCCTCTCTGACCTACGTCCAGTCCTCAGACTCTTCTGAGATTTACAATTCACTATATCATCCAAGTTTAACCCAGGTACTTGGAAAACCATTACAGCCACATATTCTATGCAATACATACACAGGCTCTTTCAAGTTTGTAACGGTGGGTACTTGATAACCCCATAAACTTTCCGGGTATTTATGAAACCCTCTCAA
>QFDD01002152.1:0-20118 GCA_006871305.1 Vachellia collinsii | reverse complement strand
CTGCTAGGACAGAAAATCTTCAATCTTTTAATGAAATTTACCCTCAAATTAAGTTTTACTATATTGTAGGAAATCCATTTTTAATATCCATCCATTTTTCAAATAAAGTAAGGTGCAAGAAAAATAAAAAAATCATCCCAACTTGCATGTAGGAGACAATCTGATTCCATGAAGTTATGTTAATATGCTGCTTAAGTTCACCAAATTTAGATTTTTATTTATTTGAATTAAAAAGACTTCAACTAGGTAACATAAAATCCATTTTTATTTTCATTTCCCATATTTTTGGCAAAGAGTGGGGAAAACGAAGAGTTTGATCCAACCCCCATCCCATTTGAAGCAAACCAATAATTCATAGAAACAGCCTTTTTTTTTTTTTTTGAAGCAAACTAAACCTAATATTGATTCATGTGCATGTTGATCCAAAAAAATTTTCTTCGATTGATGGGGGGAAATCCATATGACTTCTAGTTCTAAATATTATTTTGTTTTTTGCCAGATTGTTATAAATTTTTTTTAGTCCAACTTTTTGGGAGAATTTTTTATATTTCAAAAGTTATTATTAATGTAGTTAAGTTATAATTCCTTTAAATGGAACTTCTTTAATATGTAAATTGAACATTAAATTAAGTAAAAATTAATTTACAAAATCCTATAAATTTTAGTATATTTTTTTATCAGTCCTCATAATTAAGTTTATCTGATTAAAAATTAGGTAAAACTATAAGAATATATAAAAAAAAATTAAAGAAATTAACCTGATTAAAATTATGTGTAACTGTGACAACCTAATTGAAAATAATATAAAACTAATAAGGCATGTAGGCTTTATTTGGGATTTTTCAATTTTACAATTTTACCTATATACCCTTTCTTCTCTCTTTTTTTTGTTTGATCCCTTTTCTCTCATTTATTGACAAAACATTTTCTCCTTATTCTATGCTTTTCTTTTATTTTTTAATTTGTTTTGAAAGTGTACGAATGCATAAGACAATATCTTTTTAACATAATAATTATTAAGTTGTTCATATGATTTGTTCTTTTTTCATGAACATTAAAATAACAAATAAATAAAAATTAAATAAAATAATAAAAATTAAGAACGAAATGGTAAAAAAATTTTAAAAAAATAGTAATCAACAAATCTTCATTCAGAACAGAATATATATTTAACCTTTCATAACAAAATTTTTGCAAAAATTCATAATAAAATAACAATTGAAAAGTTAGAATTAAAAGAAAAATTGTTAAAACTTATCTTTAATATTGTTAAAAATCAACTAAAAGAATTGAAATTTGATATCCTAATGATTTGAAAAGGTAAGGATTTTGACATTAAAGTTAATTTATGGAAATTTATAATTAAAAAATTGGCATTCACCTACATTCAATTTTCATTTTTAATAATAAATGAGTATTATAGTCTTTTAACATTAAAAACTTCCTGTTAAGGTCTAAATATCTTATTAGAAATTTAATAAAAATATAGGTGTAAATTAAGATTTGTGCATTCAATTATATTTAAAAAGGATTTTCCCAAAAACTATACTCTGTGCAAATTAATATTATTTTTAAGTTAAAAATAAATAAATAATAATAATAAGGAAAAATTAGAGTAATAATATTTATTATGAAAGAACATAAAAAATTGTAATTATTTAAAAGAAAGAAAATAAAAATACAAGATTGAAAATACTAAATTACTCCAACAAGTCTCTTCTATATGCAACTGATTTACAGCTATGACGCTGCTTGTACTGTAATTTTACCACCCGCATGAGTGAATAACAAGGAAGGCTCCAAATTACAGCAAAAAGAAGAAGAAGCAGAAGCTCCAATAGGAAAGGCGAGGTGTGGGGCCCACCTGATCACACGGGAGTCATGTGGGCCCCACTTTGCTGTTACCGAGATAAGAGCCGTAGCCATGAATTTTAGGATCTCCGTCATAACGCCGTAACGGTGACCTCCCTACCATGGAATCTCGTAACGGCGGGAATTTTGGCGGTAAAAAAACCTGTCCCCATGACGTGTCGAATTACCATTGGTCTGGATGCATGGATGTATGTGAGCATGGTACTCATGCCATCATGATCCATCTTATTTTTCCCGCGCGACAACACGGAGGGTTTCACAAAGAGGGCCAAATTTAGAGAGAGAAACACAAGAAGAGAGGGGGAAAGTGAAGCAAAGATAGGGCTCAGAGCTGCTTCCTAAACCCTTATTTGGTCGATTCGATCCAAGATTACGTCGTTGTTTTTTTGGTTTCTGTACTGGATCTGCTTGGAGCTGAGAGTTAAGGGATCGGAGTGTAATTGTTGCTGGTAATCTGCTACAAGTCTTATTTTAAAAAAAAAAAATATTTATCAAGTTTTCTTTCTTCTTTCCAGTTCTTGTAAAATCTGGTTCCGGCAAATTATATTTTTGAAATGGGGTTGATTCAGGCAATTTGTCAAAATTTATAATTTGCAAACCCGCAGCTTAATTCACTTTTGAAAAGAAAAAAAAATGAAAACTTTGCCTCGAATGTGTACACTAGTTGGTGAATTTACTGGCCTTTTACATATTGGAACTGTGCTCAGAGTAATTTGCATTGTGGGTCTCCGGGTCAATGTTGCTAGGATTTGGGTTTGCACTTGCTGGTATAGCGGTGGTACTGAAATTGAATTGACGAAAATCGATTTTCTTGGACTTGGAAAGGTTTTGATTTCTGGATTTGAATCCAAATTAACAATTTTCTGTGCCGTACAGGTGTGATCTGCGTCGACAGTGGATTAACTAGGGTTTCCATGAGTCCACCTGCTGAGGAGAAAATGGAAGATGGTAAGCCATTAGCTGTCCCAGCCAACAGCTCACAGGTCCATGGCGAAAATGGTGACCCTGCTGACTCTCGATTCACTGAATTCTGCAAGGTTTCCGTCATCCTACTCTGAAGACAGCTTGTATATGCTTCATAGTTTTTCTTCGTTTTTAAGTAGTGTAATCAGCTTCTTGGTTTTTCTGGCTTGTAATTTTAGTTTTCCACCATGTTACCAAGAATACTTGTAGCCTTTGTTTTTAATTATTTCCTATACTTTGTTATAACCTAGGAAAAAGGAAAGTGGAAGGGGTATGGGAGGAGAAAACAACAGCTGTATGCCAGTAGAGTTTTTCTCTCTTTTTTTACCCAGGGCCCCTCTAGGCAATACTGAAACGGAAAAAGGATAATGTTACCCATAAAAGGCTTTTGAAATTCCTTTGTGATTAATGTTACAATTAGCTATAATAACACACTCCATGTCCACATGTCACACTCACGTGCACGCACGCTGGAGTCACCAAACAGGTACAGGAGTCATGGGGGGCCCAATTTAATTGAGATTATGTAGCCATTTCCTTGCACATTCATGTGGCTTCCCCCCCTTTATGAGGAGACACATTGATGTGGTTTTTGACAACAGAATGGGCTATCATTGGATGATGAGAGTTGCAGACAAGCAATGAAGCTGTTCACAGAAACCAAACACCTTCTACAGGCCAATGTATCATCTCTTGGGAA
This sequence comes from Vachellia collinsii, assembly GCA_006871305.1. Classification (NCBI taxonomy): domain Eukaryota; kingdom Viridiplantae; phylum Streptophyta; class Magnoliopsida; order Fabales; family Fabaceae; genus Vachellia; species Vachellia collinsii. Next base: position 16,583 of record QFDD01002152.1, on the reverse strand, counting down.
TGGAACGGTACACAATAATTCTTTAATAAAATTGAATTTGTCATGAAGTCTTTGTGTGCATTTTTGATGTTGTATATCTCTGTTTCAGCATGAGGAAGCAGAACGATATTGGTTTGCCTTTGTCTTATACTGCAGCAAGAGATTGGCTGATAAGCATACAGACAGTGAGAAGAAAGTGACAGATAGCCATGGACTTACCCTGTGCCAGATATTGAGAAAGGCAAAGCTAAAGTACATTACTGGTCCTCCCTAGTTCATGTGTTTGTAATTGGTTCTTTTATGAAATGTTGTCATCTATCTTGTATTCTACAGCATTGTGGACTTTTTCAAAGAACTTCCTCAGTTTCTTGTTAAGGGTGGTCCAATTTTAAGTAATATATATGGCACAGATTGGGAAAACAGGCTTGAGGTAATGACTAAGCAGATATTCATGTTTCCTATTTTGTATATTTTCTTTCCAATTTTGTTCACGTGTCCCCTTTTATTTATTACATAATAACATTTCTCCTTTGGACTTTTCCTTTCATATTTCTCTTCAAGGCAAAGGAGTTGCATGCAAACTTTCTTCACCTAAGCATTCTTAGCAAGTGAGTGGCTCCTTATCTGCTTTTCCAGTTATTGTCGTAAATGTGTGCTGCCAGTTAGCTTGAGATGTTATAAAAATTTCTCTCACTTATTATTTACTTCATCCCATCAGTTGAAGTCAACTCCCTGTTATTTTTTAAAACCTCTATCCTTAGAATTTTTAATTGCTAAGATCATTGAATCTTGTTTTATAACCTAGAATTCCGGAAGAAGTCTTGATTTTTTCATCCTGCCTTTGGGGAATTGATTTAATACTGTTTCTTAAGGCCATGTTTGGTAGTGGGAAAGCTTTTGTAAGGGGAGGGGAGGGGAGGGGAGTTAAGAGAGGAGTGGTGGGAAGTAAGAGGGAGAGAAGGAAGGCTTATTGACGATCACTTGTGTGTCAAATGTAATTATTTTTTTGAAGAAAAGTTGTTTAGTTGGGTATCTTCATGGAGAATAAAGATTGTTCTTCGGACTGAAATGTGCTTTGGTTGGCTCTGCCATTATTATTTTCTGATGGATTGGGGGAAATTGGAAATACCAAGCAATTAGAAATCTACAGCTGGTTTATCGGAAACTAAACATTTAATCTGGAAAAATATCAATGCTCTGTGCGTACACTTAATTTATACTACTGTTCAGCATTTGAGGAAGGCCCATGTGCAATGGTTTCGTTTAATCATCTTATAGATTTTAAGATGTTTTTTTGCTGCATAGTTGCTGAGCATAGTTTTTCATTATAACACCACTCTTTTTGAGTATCCTTTACAATGTGCGATTTGGCACATATCTTCTAAATTTGGTATTGCTAGGTATTATAAACGTGCTTTCGGGGAGTTCTTCTTGGCAAATGGTGCTGTTGGAAAAAATTCTGCCATTTCCATGACTGGTGATTATGCATCTCAATATCATCGATTTGGATGGTTGGTTTTTCTGGCTCTTCGTGTCCATGCTTTCAGCCGTTTTAAAGACTTGGTGACTTGCACCAATGGTTTGGTTTCTATACTGGTCAGTCACATTCCTGCACTATTCTTTTTCTATAATTTGGATCTCCTTGAAAATATTTCAAATCCTTTTCCTTAATGTTTTGTTAAACTTTAGAATATTCATCATAAAGTCGTATATACATTTTTTGCCTGTGTATAATACAAATTCAATTATTTGGATAACATTCATATACTATAATTTTTAATGTTTACCAAATAATCATCATTTAAAAAGGAAAGAAGCAGTCTCTTATTTGCTTGGTTTATCTTTGACAGGCTATCTTGATTATTCACATTCCTGCTCGCTTCAGAAAGTTTAACATTCATGACACATCACGCTTTGGTAATACTACTCTTTCTTCTATACCCCTATTGTTTTGAATCATTGTGCTGTTCTCAAGTAATCTCACTTCTTTGCATTAATGCAAGCTAGTACTTGTGTGCGCTCACATGCTTATTCCTTTTGATTATGTTGGAGGTGAGTTTAAATTTTGTTGCTTCTATCTGTCCTAATTCAGTTGAATGTGGATTTTAGTTAAGAAAAGTAGCAAAGGTGTGGACATCATTGCATCACTTTGCAACATCTATGACACTTCAGAAGATGATGTGAGAAAAACCATGGAGAAAGCCAATGATTTGATTGCAGATATACTGAAGAAGAAGCCTTGTCTGGCATCTGAATGCGAAACTGCAACACTAGAGAATATTGACAAAGGTTCTTCTTAACTGCTGAGTCAGTTATTATTCATACACGTCAATGTTGTTATCTTTATTGATGATATTTTCATTTGCAGATGGTTTGTTCTACTTTAATGATCTTATGGAGGAATCGTCTCTACCATCGTGTTTAAATATCTTAGAAAAAGACTATGATGATGCCATTCGTAACAATGTTGAACTGGATGAGAGGCTGTTTATCAATGAGGAGGATAGCTTATTAGCTTCAGGAAGTTTGTCTGGAGGTTCAATGTCAGCAAGCGGTGTCAAGGTGTGATTACATCTGAAGTTTTTTCTCAAGTTTACTATCTTGTGTAAGAGAATACTGATAAACATATTTTATCCTTCTCCTTAGAGGAAATTTGATTCATTGGCGTCACCTGCAAAGACAATTGCGAGTCCACTCTCTCCCCAACGCTCTCCTGCATCTCATCACACAAATGGAATTGCAATTAGTGCAAATTCAAAGATGGCAGCCACTCCAGTAACCACTGCTATGACTACTGCTAAGTGGCTTCGTACTGTCATATGCCCACTTCCATCAAAGCCTTCACCTGAGCTGGAGAAATTTCTGGCATCATGTGATAGGGATGTCACAAGTGATGTAGTGCGCAGGGCGCAGATTATATTGCAGGCTATATTTCCCAGTAGTCCCTTGGGAGAGCGATGTTTAACTGGAAGCCTTCAAAGCGCAAACCTCATGGACAATGTTTGGGCAGAACAACGGAGACTGGAAGCCCTCAAGTTATATTATAGGGTCTTGGAGGCAATGTGCAGAGCAGAGGCCCAAATACTGCATGCAATCAATTTAACCTCATTATTAACTAATGAGAGGTTCCATAGATGCATGCTTGCATGTTCTGCAGAATTAGTTCTGGCAACACACAAGACTGTAACAATGTTGTTTCCTGCAGTGCTGGAAAGGACTGGAATTACAGCGTTTGACCTTAGCAAGGTGATAGAAAGCTTCATAAGACATGAAGACTCTCTCCCAAGAGAATTGAGGCGGCATCTGAATTCATTGGAAGAACGGCTTTTGGAGAGTATGGTATGGGAAAAGGGTTCCTCAATGTATAATTCTTTGATAGTTGCCAGACCTTCCCTCTCTTCAGAAATAACTCGACTTGGATTGTTAGCTGAACCAATGCCATCATTAGATGCAATTGCAACGCATATTAACTTCTCTTGTGGGGGGCTCCCCCCTGGGCCTTCATTACCCAAGCCGGAGACTTTACCAAGTAATAGTTCTTTCTGTCTGAGCTCTTTAGCAGTGTTTGCTTACTTCCAATATAAGTCATAGTCTATCATACCTTAGTGTAAATTTTGTTCATGATGACCCAACGAATTCTTACTGCCCCCTTTTTCCCAAAGGAAAACTTTACAGCTTAGCTAACATTTCTGTCAATGCATTTCAGGTCAAAATGGGGATATTATGTCCCCAAAACGACTCTGTACAGAATACCGAAGTGTACTAGCTGAACGAAATTCTTTTACCTCACCAGTGAAGGATCGACTTCTTCCCTTTGGTAACTTTAAGACAAAGCTACCTCCTCCTTTGCAGTCAGCTTTTGCAAGGTATATCTTGAATTTCTAGGCTTAGAGTGGCAATCATATTTATTTGGCGCTCTTATTGAATAATTTTATTTTCTTTGCAGTCCAACAAGACCAAATCCAGGAGGTGGAGGGGAGACTTGTGCAGAAACAGGGATCAATATCTTTTTTGGAAAGGTAGTGCACCTTAATAATATGGTGAAGCAGTTGTGTGAAGTTCTTGTGTTTGGCCAAGATCTGTATTATTTATTTGTCAGCTTCGTTTTGTCCCTATATTACTTTATTAAGCTAACATCTTGTGTGAACTTGTGTCTCCCAGATTGTCAAGTTGGCAGCAGTCAGAATAAGTGGCATGGTTGAAAGGCTCCAATTGTCTCAACAGATAAGAGAGAACGTGTACTGTCTTTTTCAACAAATACTAAATCAAAGGACATCACTTTTCTTCAACCGCCATATTGACCAAATCATTCTGTGTTGTTTCTATGGGATTGCAAAGGTTCAACTCTAAAAAATGTTGGGTTTTATAATCTGTTGTTCAGTTATTTATTATTTTGTTCTCATTCGATTCCTTTTTGCAGATTTCTCAACTGAACTTAACTTTTAGGGAGATCATTTACAACTATAGGAAGCAACCACAATGCAAACCACAAGTTTTTCGTGGTGTATTTATTGACTGGTCATCATCACGCCGCAATGGGGTATGTAATCAAATTTCATTCCTACCGTACTTTATGAAAAGTCTGACCTTATAAATGATTTTGAAACAGAAAACCGGGCAGGAGCATGTTGATATCATTACATTTTACAATGAAATATTTATCCCCTCTGTAAAAGCTCTGCTGGTTGAGCTTGGTCCTGGGGGAACAACTGTGAAAGCCAACCCGATACCTGAAGCCAACAATAATAGTGATGGTACAGTTTTGGCTTAACGAGTTGTTTTGAGTTTTATACCTGGCTTTATCCTCTGTGTTTCAGGCAAAACCATTGACTAATATACCTCCTTTCTCCAGGCCATTTAGCTCAGTGTCCTGGATCTCCTAAAATCTCTCCTTTTCCTACCCTTCCTGATATGTCCCCAAAGAAAGTATCTGCATCACACAACGTATATGTTTCGCCGCTGCGATCAGCTAAGGTAATAATTTCACTCATTCACTTTGAGTCCATGCTATTACTGGGGGGGGGGGTATTTTATAATAATTGACACCAAAAGTTGTCTCAACATGTTCTCAATGCATCTGACTGAAACACATTCTTTTTTCACTGAATTGTGAGCTTTGTCCTTTTTATCTTCTCAGATGGATGCCCTAATATCACATAGCTCAAAAAGCTACTATGCCTGTGTTGGGGAGAGCACTCATGCTTATCAGAGCCCTTCAAAAGACCTGACTGCCATCAATAACCGTTTGAATGGGTATGCTTTTTCTAATCTTAAAATTTTGAAGGTTGAAATATCTTCTAACAAATATTCCTCGGGAGACCGACTCAGGCAAAATAAAAAAAACGAAGTTAGTTATGATTCAAAAAATAACCAGAAGTATGCATGTTATGCCCAAAATTTCAGTGAAGCACTCTAGCATACGTATGGCCACATATTAACTTGATTTAACTACCTGTCAGCTGATATTTTTAGCAAAATATAAGCATCTAAATCAAGAATGAATATGTTAAATACACCTTTTTTTTAGGATTTATATTTGCCATGCTTGCATGTTTATTAGCTGATGTTACTATCTGCTCTCATTCTGAGTTTAGGACCCGGAAGGTTCGAGGGCCCCTCAACTTTGATGATGTCGATGTTGGCTTGGTCAGCGATTCCATGGTGGCAAACAGTCTGTATCTTCAGAATGGAAGTTGTGCGTCGTCATCAGGAGCACCAGTGAAGTCTGAGCAGCCGGACAGTTGAATGTTGTTAACGTAGAAATAGAATTGTTCCATGTGTATATTCTTATTACTCCTCATTCTTCATACACTGATCTGATGTTCATAGCAGTGAGTTTATGACACAGGTGGGTATAGAATGAGCGGTGAGATTTGTAGAATGCCGCCACTTCCCACCTTGTACTTCGTGTATCTTAGGTAATTGGAGTGGAAATTGTAGCTTTTTTTGGTTAGTTTTATCAAATAAAAGCTTCTTTCTCTTGTAGTTAAATCTGGTTTTTCTTTCTTTGTCCGTTCAAAATTTTGCTAGTTAATCCTCCTCTCACCTAGATCTTGTAATTACTACACACAGCATGTCTTAGTCACTACCTCCAAAATCACCAGAACGATAGTGCCCATTTTTGTGCTGAACTTGTGATATTGGCAAAGTTCTGATTAAAACGGTTTATTTTTCCAAGTCCAATCGATGGATTACTAGGTATAAATGCTCCCTCAGATTCAAGATAGGATCCTTTTAATCACTTCACAAGAATTAACAAATTTATTTCAGATAATGATGACAATTTGTATTGTTTTTTAGAAGTACCCTTAACATCATTAAATAATCTCTTAATGCATTAAACAATTAATAATGGATCTTGTAAAAAGGATCAGGATATTCCCTAAAAGGTTCTAATAAATTGATTTCATGTTCTGCTAGCAGTTAACTCTCGACTCCAAAGGAATTCTTGCAACTCACACGTAGGCAATCCTTAGATTTATTTGATCTTTCCAATATTACAAGAATATTTTAGGTTTTTTTTCTCCCATTAAATAATTAAACAATAATAAAAAACACAACACTCTTTTGACATCTAAAAGATTATATTATGACTTCAAATAAAAAGAAAGAAAGACAGAAAGAATGGGCAGCTAATATGGAAAACACAACAATTGAGTTCTATAATCTTCTAAAAAATAAAAATCAACTCAAGTCCTTGATGGTTTTTGATATACTCCCTTCACTCCTTTACGAAAGAGTTAGTAGAGATATTTACCATAATTCTAGATATAAGATGTTAATCTACTTTACCTTTTAAATCTATGATTTCTTCTAAATCCTCCCTATTGATCACACGTATTACAAAACTTCATAAAGAACGTTCAAGAAAACCAATACGCAATTCCATAAATAACTATGCAAATTAGTTACACAACTCATACGCTTACGCCTGGAGGGAGTATTAAAAAAAGCTTATAACTGTCATTCTCCCAGGATTAAATGAGACGCAAATGATTTGCCAAATGCAGCAGTGAGGCACAAAGGTTAGATTAGCATACGAACACAAGAATGCAGCAAACGAGCCACCAGGCAGAATACAGATATAGCCAATAGAGCAAAGAAACAAATAGTCCTACCACACAATTTATTCAAGATAACTTAGCATGCCTGGGCATTCATTCGAAAGCATCACCCTAACTTCCCATTCCCGATTTGCTGATCTCCAGTCAACAAGTCAGCTTTACAGGTTGATCCTCTCTCGCTCCCCCCCCCCCTTTTCCCTCTCTCCCCTCTCTCATCATGACACTACTTCAATGTTTAAGCAGACACTATTAAGCATAATATATAAACCAACTACTTCTGTTCTGTCTATTACTCATGAAGCAGAAACCTCACCAAGCAACCAGAATCAGGAATACATGCTTCCATTAGGAGACAATCCTACTTTTATCATTCACTTTCTTTTCTTTTTCTTCTTTCTTTTGTTTGTCTTTTCTTTTACACAGAACATATAAGGAAACTTAGGATTTGACTACCATCAGATGCAGTTAGGCAGCAGAAGCCCATTCAAAGTATTGGCATCGAGCACCTCGAGTAGCGGTCCAATTTCCACAGCCAAAGAAATGGCTCCCTTGCTTGGGTCCTGGCTTTCTAACCATTCCCCTACTACTTTTCACTCCACAGTAGCAGTGAGGATGATACTGGAACATGGAAGTATTCATATACATATCCTTTGTTTTCTGGGGGTACTGAGGGGCAAAGTTGAGTTGCTCTGGTGACAGCTTTGATATATATGATTGATCAGCAGTCTGCCACATTATAGAATTTGTGATAGAAAATTTGAAACCCCGGCGCATGAGGAGTGCCAACAGGCGAGCGGTATTTTTGGCATCATCCAAGCCACAGTGAGCACGGCCCTGCCAGGCCAAACCTGCCATCTCAACAGCCTCCTTAAGATTGCACCTTGCAGGGCCAAATACCTCATGGAAGGGAATCTTCAAGTTGATCCATCTGGTTACGCAACAGTAAAACCAAAGTAAGTTGAAAATGAAATGTAGAAAAATATGACAGATACCAAAGAATTCTATGCTGCAGAACATACCGATTGAAGTAAGGAGGCTTCCGTATTTTCTTGTATCGGCATTCAGATTCTAGCATCACCCGACAGTCCCAGTTAGACCATGTAACCACCGCAAACTTAGTGTTCTTTATTCCTTTCTTCTCAAGCCATTTATCATGCCTAAGAAGGGCCTCACTCAGTGTAACACCTCTGTCCACCTAAACCACATGGTAGGATTATTAACAATCTACACTCCACAGACCAGAATAAACAACCAAAACGTGATTATGGTCATGTTGCAAATGGGATTTTCCTAATAAAACCAGTCTTCCCAAGACAAAATTTTCATATTCAACTATAGCATCAATCCTCATTGTTTAATCTCATACTGTGCGGGTCATTTTAGCTTTCATTAAACCATTCAATTCATAGTACATAGATTGTCAAGAACAGAGCAAATCTGTATTTACCACAGTAAAACTATGAAACACTCAACAGAAATTCTTTTTCCCACTCACCTCTTCAAAGTATTCAATCATTTCCCCAAGAATCCAAGATAAATTACAGCAAGTCATCAGCACAAAATTAAACCACAAGAAACCCAAAAAACAAAGTTAAAATCCATCTTCCATTAAATTTCTTCATGGACAAATCCCTCATTCAGTTCCATAAAATTCTGTGGCAATGAGTGACCTGGGCATTCTCTAATTTGTTCGGTTGGAAAAGAACGCCTACATCATGTTCACAGTCATTTATTTGCCTTTACACATGTAATGAGATAGAATGATGCATATGGCTTAACTTAGGAGCTCTGCATTTGGGATATTATTGTTTTACTTTTTATTTTTTTTCTGAAGTTTTAAAGTAAAGGTACTAGAGTTATTTTCCATCGTTAAGACCAAACAGGCTTCTAGTGTTCTCGAGTTTTGTTACTTTTTTCTGTTTTCAGTTTGTCTTGTCTCTTCTCTTTCGATGACATCCTCTAGAAAGTGTTTTCTTCTGTCTTATAAAACTTCTAATAATGTAGCATGCAACAAAGGTGCAACGCATTATGCTATATCTGTTGAGAATAAACTTTAATTTATTATTTATTGTATATGATTAGCATTTACTAGACTCTGAGTAGGTGGATAATAAACATTACAGCCTGGTAGATCAGTTTACACTGACTGCATTCCCAAATCTCTCCCTTTTTCCTCTGATTTATCATGGTATCAAAGCCTCGTTGTCTTGCTACCCAGTTTGTTGGTTCAAATGATCAAACTAGTAGACAGCCATACTAAAACTCTCCAAGGTCCTCGAATAAAGTACATTTGTAAAAAGCTAGGCGCATATGATCTATATGCACTAGCTCAAGGGGGAATGTTAAGAATAAGCTTTGATTTATTATTTATTGTATATGATTAGCGCTGACTAGAGTCTGAGTAGGTTTGTAAGATTGTATTCATTTGTGGTTATTAGTCATTAATTCCTCATCTTTTACATATAACTATTAATGTGACAGCCTGGTGGACCAGTTTACACTAACTACTTCCCGAAATCTCTCTCTTTTCTCTCTTGATTTGTCACATTCCAATCATTCTTTACCCAAATAACAACTTTATTCACTGCACATCAGGCGGCTTTAAAATGCATGCTGAATTTCTAAAAGGGGTTCTGGTAAAGTCCTGAGCATCTATATAAGGAAGTTAAGGTTCTGCAAAAGATGATCCATAAAATACAATAGATAAAAACCATCTGCAATGGCAGGTAAGCTAATTAGTAAGTTACTGTCCAATCAGGTACTGGACCCTCACCTCCTAATGCCCTTCCCCGACCCACCCAAAAGAAAAGGTTGAATGCCCATATATTCTTGTTGAGAGAAAAGATGCAGTGAATGCAAAGTGAGGCAACCACAGCATTAACCCAAACCAAAAAAAAAAAAAAACAAATATTTTAATATTAGAAATTAGAAAAATGCTAAGCATAAAACGTATTATGATCTGCTGTGATAACATTCAATATTGTAAAAATTCCAACATGTAAGCTCTAACGGAAGGGAAAGCATGTCAAATGACCCACTAAGTCGTGAATTTAGTTTACAACTGATTCATTATCATATATGACTAACTGTAAAATATATCTTTTCCTAAACACCTCTTTCCACTTTACCTTTAATTACTTCACTATTCTAGCTAAAAAAATATCCAGCTGCCAACCAATAAACGGGGAAAATTTCAGTTTTGAATTAATTGAAAAAATTACAGAGACATAAAAATAGAATATTAATCAAACTTAAGACTAGAGCATAACAAAAGAAGAGCTCTGGCAAAATCCTAAGTGTACAACACATCATATTTTATATCCGTATCCCAGACCACCCACAGCCCAGTTTTGACCTATTAGAAAAAATTTACCAACATTATTGTGCTGGCATGTCAAAAGAGGAATATCTAGAACACCAGTAATCAGTTAATTTATTATCCAATAAAATGTTTCTCTGAAGACTTTCATCATTGTTTAACAGTACCCGGCAGATGCTCACAGCTCATTAGATAGGGATGATTCATAATAGAAATTTGCATTGCTAGTATTAAAAATTATTATTAGTTAAGTAAGAAGGGGAAATCACAAGCGTCAAAATGAACAATGGAAATGATTGCATATGATGACTTGTTAAGATCTTATGTACCATTTTTCTTCTTGTAACCCACCTGAATTTGCTGGATACCAGTCAGATCCTTGCAGAAATCACTCAGAAGCTGATTGCAGGTGGGCCTCACATATGTCTGAAAACATGCTTCGAGCTGGCCAGTCACACTACTCACTATGACAGACGGAAACTCAATAATTTCTTGAGGGTGGGGATTTTTATCCTTGTCACAGGTAGCCTCAAAGTCTATGACCACAAAATACTGAAATTCTTGATATTGAAATTCATGAGCGCGGCCTGGAGCATACAAGTTGATTGGAACATACTGAAACTGGCTCTCAACAGGGAATGGGTAAAAATGGCCATCAAAAGCATTCATTTGGCACTGCTGCATGTTCTGTGAGTTGAAATGATAGTTTGACCAGCCATTGCAATCATGCTGATAATTATGTTTGTTGTGAAATTCTTTGGAAGGCTCCAGAAGCTCACTACTGATTGGGCAGTCAGGTTCAGCAACATTGCCAACGTGATGGGTAACGGGCCCATTTTTAAGCTCCATAAAGCCATCCTTAGAGCTTCCATTATATTGCAAACTGCAAGGGAATCCCATGCTCTGGAGGCATTTTAAAGGTGCCTCGCAGATCTTTTGTATATTTTCTGCAAGGAAATAAAAAGGCAGATGACAGCATGAGTTGGTGAGAACAAGCTACCATGTCATCTAGCAAAATAATAATCTCACGTTCAGAATTTGACCCACGAAAACAGTTCGCACAAACAGAAATATACACTAATATAATATTAATTCAAATCCCCCCCCCCACATAAATTTTGCAAAGTTGAAAACAATATGAATGTGTCAGCTTCTTGAGCAAACAAAACTGAAATCTAATTACAGAAGTAAGTACTAATTTTTCTTACAGCTAAGAGCTGAAGATTCATTAACAAGAAATTTTCCAAAATCTAAAACGTTTTTCAAGACTGCGTCAACATATAAAGCCAGTTTTTCTTAGCGTTTTCTAATTTCTATTAAAATATAGAGCAACAGATTTGTGAAAGGATAACACATTAAATACTGAAATGACTTCAATCTTTAGCTACTACAGTTTCACTATTACATTCATTAGATGGTAGCTATCAGACTGCAGCACTGACAGAAAAATGGAATAAAAAATAACCATGTCACAATCACATGAGGCAAAAACAGTAATTAAAACCAAAAATCAACAATGAACTCCAAAAGCGGAGGTTTATTCACAAGAAGCCGATTAAAGATGGTTCTAATAATCCATAAGTGAAACATCGATACAAAAAAGTTTAGGAATTGACTAGAATCAAGCTATAACAAAGAATGACATTTGTGAAAGATCGTATGGCTGCAAGAGACAGTAGAACGGAGGATGTAGCTCTAAACAGAACCAAGCAACTGCAATCTGCAAATCTAATGTTCCCACCTCCCACTTTGGCACATCCCATTAACAACTATATTCTATGAATTCTGCTGCTCTACACAGTTAACAAGTTGCCTTCTGTATGCCAGCAGGAACACACAAGTTCGAACATTGCTGATCAGACTAAAGAATCATATTCCACCATAACCTCTCAAATTGAACTTACATACATAGGCCAATTTCAAGCATTACAGTTTATTCAAAACATTACAACTGTCAAACTTACCCAAATCAAAACTAACCAGAAGCTTAGGAAATTTATTCCCTTCACCTTTGGGAAACTCTGTCCTGCATCACATGTTCACTTCAATAATGACATCATCTCCTAATTTTCTAATTATTCTTACTTTGAAAAGTTCCAACTTCGCCCTGTCCACTGATGATCCTTTTATGTTAAGTAGGAGCATCACAGTCAAGGTCCAAAACACCTTCTACTCCTTATTATTCCCCGACTCAAACGTCACTGAATACAGAAATCAAGGCCAAACAAGGTAAAAAATGACTCATTTGAACCTGACGTTCATAAAACCCTCTTTCACATTGCACCAAACTAAAACAAACCCGTGATCAGATATAATTGAAACACCGCTCAGCGAACAAACAAAAGTTAAAAGAGCAAAAGGGAAAGAAGAGAGACGAAGACACAATGAACACGCAGAAAATTCAGAACCCAACCAAATAATTAACGGCAATTAAACTACAGCGAAGATACAACTGCATTAGATCAATGAGACCGACGAAAACGAATTAGAAGCATCAAGCACCCACCTTTAGTTTCAAGGGCCATCATGATCTTCAATATAGTGGTGATCCGCAAGCGAGTACATCAGATCCTCCTACAAAGTTCTCACCTGCACAAAAAAAAAAATCCAAGTTGAACAAAAATTGCAAATTTCCAGAACAACACTAAACCGTCAAAAAACCAAAGCGCAGAGAGAAACCTGGTGTGGCAAGAGAGAAAGAGAAGGGGTAGAGAGGTGGTTTAAGGAATTACCTGTGGGACACATATACAAGCAGACCGCTTGCAGTTGTTTCACAGAATTTTAGAATGGAAGGAAAGTGTTGGGAAAGACTGGGCTCCACGAAATAGTTAAAAATAATAATAATAAATTAAAAATTAAAAATAATGACAACTATTAAAAAACGGTACCCCATGATCGAGAAGTACACGTGTTCAAAGGAGAATGGGACGTTACAAGTAACTGAGCCATAGTCATCTCGGATTTTAAGATATTTTTGGGTACCCGGTAATTCAGTCCAACTGTCCAAGATATGCGAGAAATTGTTAAATTAAAAATATATTGAAATTATTGAAGTGAATGGCTTATTAATAATTATTAATTTTAAATAAACTGACCAAACCCCGCCTGGATTCTATACTGTGTTTCACATTAAAGTAATAAAAATAAACTGACAAAACAACAAAACATATTACTTCTTGTATAATTGTAGAAGTAATATTGATAACTTAACTTAATAATTTAATATATAACATTAAACGTTTAGAATAGTGTGTTTCATAAAGTCAGATCTTAATTTTTATATTATTTTATTTTATTTTTTTTCAATTATTATGTGTTTAAAATAATAAATTAGCATGGGTTTCTGGTGTAAAATTGTAAAAAAAGTTTTGAAATAAACTCGGCTACTCATAACTTAAATAAATAAAATAAAGTGACTTGTTGAACTACATTAGATATAAGTAAATAGATTGCTATTTTTGTATATCCAAAAAATGTATTGCTATTTTTTAAGTGAAGTAAATAGATTGCTTTAAAAGAAGAGGAATATGTGTTATTTCGTTGGACGAACTGCTGATTGTATTTTGAGTAATATATTTTAAATTCTAATTTTTATTCTAGTTATAAATTTGTTAATATATATATATATATATGCATGTGTATGTAAAATTAGAAAATTAAATATATTTAACTATTTTCCCATTATAAATTTGTAATTGCATGTGCTGAATAATAAGTTTATTTTTGAGAAAATCCAAAAAAAAAATACCTTCAAAATATATAAAAGACTACTCATGATTTTGAATATACCAAATTCCAAATTAGATTGGAGGCATTAATTGATATTTCAGAATGTTATAAATTTATTTATTTACCATTTCTTTGCATAAGTGCAAATTTCCTATACTTCATTGAACATTTTGTATATTTAACATGTAATTCGTTATATTTGACCTGCAAATGCATTAGTAAGGAGAATCCTATTTTTTATAAGTTTTGGGAGTCATAATTTGCATATATGTGAATTTCCTATACTTCACTGGATATTTCATAAACTCAAACTGTAATTCGCTATATTTAATATAAAAATGTGTTGGTGAGAGGAGTCCCTTTTTGTAAATTCCAGAGATCTTAATTTACACTTATATAAATTTTCTATACTTCACTGAATATTCTCTATACTCAAATTATACTTTGCTATACTTTTTATGTAAATGTGTTGGCAATGAGAGTCTCATTTTTTGGAAGTTTCATGAGTATTAATTTGCATATATGTGAATTTTCTATATTTTTCTGGCTATTCTTTATAATTAAGTTGCAATTCATTATATTTGATCTGAAAATGTATTGGTAAGGAGAGTTTCATTTTTTTTAGAAATTTTAGATGTTTAATTTGGATATATGTGAATTTCCTATATTTCACTGAACATTCCATATACTCAAATTGCAATTTATTATACTTAACATCTAAATGTGTTGTTAAGGGGAGACTCATTTTTTATATGCTCCAGGGATCTTAACAAACTAGCATATATGTATATTTCATATACTTTACTAGGTATTTCATATATTAAAGTTGTAATTCGTTATACTTAACCGGTAAATGTATTGGTAAGGGGAGTATAGTGAATTGGAACTTGAGTATAATAAAGGCTGAGTAAAGTATAAAAAATTTACACGTATGCAAAGAAAGGGTAAATAAGTAAATTTATAATATTTTGAAATCCTAAATTGATGCCTCCAATCTAATTTAGAATTTTGTATATTCAAAACTCTGATTTGTTCTTTACATTGTGAAATTTTGTGAATTTTCCCTTTAGTTTTTGTGCAAATGTAAATCAATCAGTTTCAAAAAAAAAATTAACTGTAATATAATTTAAAATATGGATGAGACTTTGTTTTTTTTTATACCATAGACTTTGTTATCTTAAATATATCTAGAATTTTTTTTGGTAAGAATATATTTACAAAATTTTAGAAATCTCCTATTTTGAAAATTTCAAAGGGGGAATTTCACTTAAATCTCAAATACAACTTTATTTATTTTAAATAGTAACTAAAATATTCTGAAATTAAATAATAATATGAAAATTTAAATATTAACTAAAAGATTCTGCAATTACACAATAATATCAAAGGAACTAAGTGAAATTGTTTTGATGGTAAATGATCATACTATTCTCCTTTTATATGGGTACTTGTTTTTCTGTTGCTAAAATGCTCATGCATGCTTGTACATTCATTTATGAATGTATGTAGATGTTTGTATCATCGGTTGTAAATGAGCTGTAATTTTCATTAGTACACTTGTAAGCCTTGTTAGTATTAGTAATTAAAATACTTATGCGTAACTTGAGCACTTATAATTTTTTATATTATTATTTGGTATTTAGATCTTTTTCTGAATCTTATTACCATGTATTCAAATAAACGATGAATCCAATTTGGAATTTGTGGTTGCCTCTATCAGTAGAAGTGGGGAGCACTTATAAATTTTAGTATCAACTATTAGAATTTACTAAATTACCATTGTTAATTGTTAAAATACATATTTACACTTGTAAAAAATTCATGAAAAGCAATTTGGTATTAAAATAAAAGTTCACTTTGGTCATTGGGGTGTAATTTCACAATCTTTTGAATCTTGAGTGAAATAAAATCACATCTATCATGCCCCATTTGATAGCATGAAATTGGTGAAAGTGAGGTTTTGGCATGTTTGGTATGATGGCTTCCATAGAAACATCAATTCCAACGAATTTGGGAATTGCCACTTCCCTACCCTTTGAGAACTTAGCATGGAACTGGACCTTTGACCATTTTGGCCCTGTACCTCCCATCAACTACCAACCTTTGTCATTGATAACCACCATTTCCCTTATCCGCTATCGCCGACAACCATTGTTACCCTCGACCTTCATCGCCGATGAGCTCTCTCTTCGTAGTCGATGACCTCTCCCAATAGATCTAGAGGAATATGTAAGCCTTGAACCTACCGCCATCTTCCCTACTGTCACCTTTAGCCTCCATCTCTTCAGATTCGTCATCTTACGGTTCTATCTCTCTTCAATTTGCATGTATCGAACCTACCCCCACCCTGCCGTCAAACCTTCTCCCTTTGTCACTTCTTTCTAATGGATCTGAAATCTTCATCACCTCCACCAAATTTGTTTCATTAAGGTAAGACTGGCTTTTCTGTTGGAACATTTTGTAAGAGATTGAGATCTTTACTTCTCTGATTG
>QFDD01002151.1:0-19946 GCA_006871305.1 Vachellia collinsii | reverse complement strand
TCATGTCCTTTATATATGACTGCCTTATTCTTAATTTTATCTTTATAGGTGGACAAGAGATTTTTTGCTCATATTATACAACTTTTCCTTCCATTTTTAGGTTGACTCTTTTTTTTACCCAAATACTTTTTGCCTGCAAGGTGTATTTTTAACAAAATTTCGAAGAGGTGCATGTATGTGATTTATTATTTATTTCAGAGGATATTCTAAAGATGATTGAACACTTTTCTAATTCAAAATAGAAAAATATGTATGATTTTGACAAATGTTTGTTTGTACTCTTTCTTATAAATAGCCATCGGGCAACGTTTCAAGCCTACACGGTTTCCATTCCTTTCTTTCTTTCTTTCTTTTTGTGTTATTCATGGTCAAAAGAGGATAATTCAATTTCTTTAAAATTTTGTTGATTGACTGTTAATTTTTTTATTTTTTTTTTTGTAGCTTTTTTATTTTGGGGTTAAAATTTGAATGAGTATTGAGTAGGTCACCTCCTTTCTGTAAATGGCATTACATATGTATTCAAGCAATTAGAAACCGAATTGTTGACCTTTGAATATTGTCCCAAAGGCAAAAATCAATTCAGCCGCAATTTCCAGGAATGAGAGCTCTCTTTTGTATGTCTTAAATTAAGATATTTTAAGAGAATTAGGAATAAATCTCCCATTGATAAGTTACTTAGGGAATGGAACCTGCCATTATACTCTTGTAGAAGCTTAGTTGAATAATTTGAAAATCTCATTCTACGATTATAAATGTAGGTTGAATGAATATTGATTGGTAAAATTGGAGGGGATAATTTTTTTAAAAAATTTTCGGAAAAATAATTATTTTCCAAAAAAAAAAAAAATTAATGGATGTTAAATGTCTAATATAATAGACAGAATTAATGGTATTTGTGGTGTAAGAGATCAATTGAATGACATTAGATTCTAAAACATAATAATGAGTTTCAAGCAAGTGTCAGGATATACATTTACAATTACTGACTGTCAAATAGTGTTGAAACTATGTGTCACTCACTCCTCATCATATATACAAGCATTCATCCTCTAAAGTTTTTTTAGCAAGTCATCCAACATTTACAGTGGGAAAATTCTAATAAACATATATATATATATATATGTTTGAAGATTCGGAAATGGATTTATCAAGTTACGAGCGTGATTGGTAATTCTCTGGACAAGTGTTTATGAGCAACCTTTTCCTGCCTAAGAAATGAATTGCTCTAATGACCAATCAATACACTGGGTGGGCCCCCAGCCCATTGTTTCGTCGTCATGATGACGAAGTAATAGTGATGTTGAAACGAAGCCTGGGACGTGGGATCAAGGCTCGTACGCACAGCTTTCTTCGAATGATTCCAGAATCAAACCGCGTCCGTCCATCCCTTTCACACTGAACACCATCCATCCATCCATCCATCAAACATAAATTCAACTTTTCACGATGGTCACTCCATCCATCGAACATAAATTATCACAAAAATATGCAAACCAACCAGAACCATTTTTGAATCGGTCCAATTCTCTCTAGGTCCAACTTTCACTTCATCAGGATTGGTTTGAGAAGTGGGAATAACGGCAATAAAGTTTAATTCCATTAGTGAGGTTGGCTGCATTGATTACACAATGTTACTTTGTTCTTTCAAAAATCAAATCCCTTGATGAATTATCAACTAAAAAATCCCTCTCTATAATCTTATTGAATGTGGGCCTCAATCTTCCTCTATATATTTTTTTTTATTAGATTTCATACTGCGTGATCAACCGTCCTAACTGATGTCTCCAACAATCTGTTTTGAACATGTTCGAATAGCTTCAAATGATTTTATACCATTCATTCAGTATTCAGTTGAGGAGTAGGGATAACATGCAAACAAAATTTAAAGCTACCTTCACTTGCACGGTCTGTCACTTGCTTTACTTTTCAACGGCTTCATGGTTCTCCTTTCATCAAGTCTCGAATCAAGCGGCTATTATGATTAATCCCACAAGTTTGGAGTTTGGGTCAATTTCTTATTTATTAGGATTCGTGTAAAGTGTAATGTATAAGTTGGGGTTAAAATCAATATGTTCCTTCCCACATGAATTCTCATGCACTAACGTTGTATATCTTAAATATAAAACAACACTTCATCTTATAACGCTCTCTATTCATTACATATATTTAGGACAGAGTTAATTGTTTATCTAGTCTTTATATATAGAATTGGAGGTACTGTTTTTACAAATAGCCAGCTCAAGTAATTTTATTAACCTCCAGCATGTTAATTATCCAGAGTTCATTTGAGAGATAATATATATCTGGGTTTTCAATTAAGAACCAAGAGAAACCCTTCTAACATCAAAACTTACACTTCACTTAATAATAATAATAACCTTAGGCTTAATATCTACTCTACTGGAACCAGTTAATAATAATAATACAGAAAAAGGAAGTTAATAAGCTTAGGCTTGGAAGCAAAAAGATAGAGCTTACACTTCACATCACACGCATCTTAGGGAGGACTGGGTCAAGCACAAGTGTGAAAACCAGAAAGGTGAGGCCACTTTCGTTTGGATTATTTCTGAGAACTCAAAGACCCACCACCACTCAGGGTCACGGTGCTTTCAATTCAAATTCAAAGGTCTTGGTCCTCTTCCCTCCCCTCCTTCTTTGCTCGTTATCGTTGCTCATGACATGGATCATCACACGTTTTTTTTTCTTTTGTTTCAATTTAACCAAGGTAATCTCAAGCCACTTTCATATTTGCAATTAATTCTTTTCCAAATTTCAAGCGTAAAGCATTTCTACCTCTCTTAACAAATATGTTTCATATGATTCAAACTCTCGTTTTCCTCTCCATGAAAATGAGATTGCTCATCACTCTGATCATTTATAATTCTTTTAACAGCTCTTTGAGTCTCTTCATATTTAACATGTTGTCTGAATTATATTATTAAATATCTAGACAATCAACCAATCTCACATCGAGGTTTTGGTGATTGGGATGTCTCCCCCATGAGTATTTTTCAACCTGGTGAAAATTGAACCCTAGTAGTCCAATCTAGTTTGTGATCACGACACATCATATTCATGTAAGGCTGTTCCTATCCCCCTCTCCTCAAGGCAAACTGTGTGTACTTGCTTTAATATGTTGTCCTGTCCCATGTCCCTCCCTTTTCCTCCCTAGCACGATAACTCTTCTCATACCTACAACCATGGTCCTATGAACAATTATCCATGTCTCAATAACTTTTTTTTTTTTTTGCTACTGACAATATTTTATTAATTAAAATATTTACATTAGCCGATAAAGCTAAGTTCTATACTGATGATTAGTTGCAAGCATTCGAACTCTTAATCATTTCATTATCTATTTATCAATCAATTGAAATTTCCATTTAAAAAGAAAGGGTTAAAAGGAAAATTTATTCCGAAAGTATTCATAGAGTTGCACTAGGTGTCCGGAAGTTTTTTAAGATGCAATTTTTTCTTGAAAAGTGTACAAAACGGTGCAATGTCACCATAACCCTAACGGATGCTAACAGTCAAACTTAACTTTTTTAACGGAAAAAACAGCATTGCATTGTTTTGTATACTTTTAGAGTAAAATTACACCTCAAAAAACTTCTAAATACCAGTGTAACTCTGTGGATACTTCCGGGGCAAATTTGTCCTTTTACTCAAAAAGAAATCACAATGAGACGATTATAACATAAAAATTGATCTTTCTAAGCTGTTGCTGGGCCAAATATTGGGCCCATGGAACGGGTCGAACTAGTGTACCCTTTCTCAGCCCATTTTCACACTCAAAGCCCACCGGGCCCGGCACCTGAGCTGCCCCGGGGATCAAGAGAGGGAGAGGACCCCATCGTCGTCGACGAAGAGGACCATCCTCCACCGGAGCTTTCGGTGTTGCTCACAAGTTCAGCTTAAAGGTTATCACCACTTCAATAAGTATTAATACCGCTGACTCCTGAACGAAGCCGTCATTAGCAGTATTGCTCGAACAGGTTGGGTCGGGGGTAAGCTCTGTGAGTTCTGTTTCTGAATCATTTAATCAGCCATGTTTACTCCTTTTGGGTTCCGAACTCGTTTAAATTTGGGAGGTTGAGCGTGTGGTTTCTGTTCTTTTGTGTTGGAATACAACTTTAGAAGAATACTGGTCCGTGTATAGGCATTACACAGTCATCCAAATAAGTCACTGGATATCAAATTGCCTGAGCTTGCCCTTTTGAAGTTGATGCCAGCATCATCCCCAAAATTTTGCAGTATCTCGACCGAGCAGAAAACTGAAGCCGTGCAGTGCACCATCTTCAAACTTTCAGATTGGTTTCGTGCTGCAGCTTATTTGAATCACCAATTTCATTAGTACACTGCCACCATGTTTACTTTAAAATCCTGTTAGATCAATGGATACGTCTCAAAATCTGATAAGAACTATTCTAAGAAACCCAAATACTATCACTTCCACATATCTTGCAAAACAATTCCATGCACAAATTCTCAAGATTAAAGGAACATTCCACTCAGACAATTCCATTGTACTTTCAATCTACTCAAACTTGAACGATTTACATGATTCAATTCGTGTATTTGACAGCCTGCAGTCTCCTTCAGCTCTAGCTTGGAAATCTATCATTAGATGCTACACTTTTCATGGCCTTTCTGTTCAATCACTGGTATCGTTTAATGAGATGCGGGCATTGGGTGTTTATCCAGATAAACATGTGTTCCCTTCTATTCTTAAAGCGTGTGTATTGCTGAAGGACTTGAGGTTGGGTGAGTCAGTGCATGGGTGCATCATCCG
The DNA here is from genome assembly GCA_006871305.1 of Vachellia collinsii. Lineage (NCBI taxonomy): Eukaryota > Viridiplantae > Streptophyta > Magnoliopsida > Fabales > Fabaceae > Vachellia > Vachellia collinsii. Next base: position 15,154 of record QFDD01002151.1, on the reverse strand, counting down.
TCTCGGTCTGGATTTTGATTTATACACTGGCAATGCACTGATGAATATGTATTCAAAATTTCAGAGTTTGGGTAAGTCTTGTAAAGACAATCTTTCTGCAAAGAAAATGCTTGACCGATTTACTGAAAAAAGGGGAAATGCTAAACACGAGAGTTATGATGAAATAGTTTCTGGTGAATTAGAAGAGAAGGGAAGAATGCAGTTTTGTGCAGGCAGCTTAGAGAGAGAAGCTGAGGGAATTAATGCTCATGTAAAAGGTGATGTTGATGTTAATTTTTTGGATCATGTTAATCAAGGTAATGTTGTGATGGCAGATATGGATACTGTGCAAATAGATAGTGTCAGAAAGGTTTTTGAGATGATGCCAGTAAAGGATCTTGTTTCCTGGAACACTGTTATTGTAGGGCATGCACAAAATGGGATGTATGAAGAAGCATTAACCATGGTTAGGGAGATGGGAAATGCAAACTTGAAGCCTGATACCTTCACATTGTCAAGCATTCTTCCAATTTTTGCAGAGTATGCTGATATTATTAAAGGAAAAGAAATTCATAGCTATGCCATCAGACGTGAGTTTGATGCGGATGTTTTCATTGGAAGCAGCTTAATTGATATGTATGCCAAATGTACTCAAGCAGAGTATTCGCTTCGTCTCTTTAACCTCTCATCTAAGCGCGACGCCATTTCATGGAACTCTATTATTGCTGGGTGTGTGCAGAATGGTCAATTTGATCAAGGGCTATGTTTATTCCGTCAAATGTTGAAGGAAAAAGTCAAACCAATGCCGGTTTCGTTCTCAAGTATCATACCAGCTTTTGCTCACTTGACAACCCTGAGTTTGGGAAAGCAGCTTCATGGATATATAATTAGAATAGGGTTTGATGATAACAAGTTTATTGCAAGTTCTCTGGTGGATATGTATGCTAAATGTGGCCACGTTAAGATGGCCTGTCATATATTTGACAAAATAGAGACGCATGATATTGTGTCATATACTGCCATCATTATGGGATGTGCTTTACATGGGCATGCCCTCGATGCAGTTAGCTTGTTTGAGCAGATGTTAGCTGATGGAGTAGAACCAACCTATGTGTCATTTGTGGCTGTTTTGACTGCCTGTTGTCATGCTGGATTGGTAGATGAAGCGTGGAAGCATTTGAATTGTATGTCACGGGATTTTGGTCTCATACCCGGCCTGGAGCATTATGCAGCCGTTGCAGATCTGCTTGGTAGAGCCGGGAAGTTGGAGGAAGCCTATGGCTTCATTTCTGGCATGAAAGCACCACCCCCAACAGGAAGTGTGTGGTCAACATTGCTGGCTGCTTGTAGAGTACATAAGAATGTTGAATTAGCAGAAAAGGTTGTTGACAAGATACTAATAATCGATCCCGGAAACATGGGTGCTTATATTTTGATGTCAAACATATACTCAGCTGCCAAAAGGTGGAAAGATGCTGCGAAATTAAGAATTCGAATGAGGAAGAAGGTAATGAAGAAGACACCGGCGTGCAGCTGGATCGAGGTGAGAAACTATGTGCATTGTTTCATGGCCGGAGATGAATCCCATCCAGATCATGACAAAATAAACGAGGCATTGAATGTGTTATTGGAGCAGATGGAGAGGGAAGGTTATGTTGCTGACACTGATCAGGTGCTCCATGATGTGGAGGAGGATCAAAAACGATTCTTGTTACACACACACAGTGAGAGACTTGCCGTAGCCTATGGCATAATTAGCACTCCTGCTGGCACAAGCATCCGCGTAATTAAGAATATCAGGGTTTGTGTGGACTGCCATACAGCGATCAAATTTATAGCGAAGATTGTTGGGAGGGAGATCATTGTGAGGGATAATAGCAGATTCCACCATTTCAAGAATGGAGATTGTTCATGTGGAGATTTTTGGTGAAATAATGTTCATGATCGACAATTCTGAAATTCATCCTTCACACAGGATAGCCAGCTGCCAAGTCAGTTTGTCCAAACATTCCAATTAAATGTTGGTTAAATAACGTAAGTTACTTATGAATTCTCCTCAATATTTTTTTTTAAAAAAATGTAGTCTCTTGACTCTGGCATTATTTGATTCATTAAAACTCATCCGAGAAACTGTGTTATTGAAGCGGATTGGTCAAGGACCATTATGTTGCTAACACCGATCGGACCAGTCATTTTGGAGATGATCATTTACATCTGCCAAATAAATACCTTAGGAGAGACCAGAGAATAATCAAACCTATATTTTTTTTTGCCCAAGAATAATCAAACCTATAACGAGATGATATCATCAGATAACTAAGGTAAGCAAGGCAAAGTTCCAAGTTCATGGTGGAAAAACAAATATATTTACAAGTTTTTCCTAATTGAGAAATCAAACATCCCAAGGGAATTCGATACAGAGCTTCTCTCAATAACAAACAACTATTATAATAATTTACATGGAAATATCAAGAAAGAAAGCAGTAAGAGATCGTGTAACTGCGCCTAAAATGTTCGTAATTAATGACTGAAACTGCAGCAGCAAGAAGCAGTGAAGAACCACACATTTCACCTCATTCACCATCCGTTAATTTCTTCCATGCCTTAAACCAGAACTGTTTGTCCTGAAACGCAGGCCAGTCCCTGCATCAATCTCACTATCTCAGCTGTATCATCCAGATAATACTTGGCTTTGCTCGGCTTCCGGCCAACCGTGCATGCAAATACCTCGGCCCTCGCCGCAAGGGTAGGCTCGGCCATGGAGCTGGAGATTACCTCAAACATGTCTTCATCAGACCTATCATCTCCTATGCACAATACAAAATCAGGTGATATTTCATTCTCTTGCATCGATGAAAGCAAGCGCTTCACCACAATCCCTTTACTTACCCCCTGCAAGTAATATAAAGGTATTAAAGGCAGTGGAAGGGAGACCACAATGTACATAAATCAAAAGCTGTGAGCAAAACCCTAAAGTATTAAAAACCACGCTGGTTTTCATTCCAGGGTGTCTGATATGCGTCAAATGCAATTAAAGTTCATTTCTTGAAATGTTTGTGTTGCATATTAGAACCATATGAAACAAATAGCATCTGAACCTTTTTGTTTCTCAAACAAAAAAAGGAAGTAAAAATTAAAAAACAAAAGCATAGAATATAATACTTTTTAACGGTGGTCATATTTAATGCAGCCTAAAAATCAGTTTACCCTCTACTCTCTAGAAGGGCTTTGGCATTGAGGATAATTACTAAAATATAATTACATGAAGCATGTGAAGAATTCCAGACTTAGATTCAAAGTCACGAGTCATAGAAAGATTGGACTAGATAGCTTATCAGCTTCTTTCATGAGCTTTTACAGCATTATTTTTCTTCGGATTCATAAACCCAAGAGAACAGGTTTAAACTGATTCAGAAATATTATATACGCACCTGTGGTTTAACCTCAACAATGTTCTGGCCACTCTTGACAGTGACAGGTTCATTTGCAAGCACACTTTCAAGATGATCAAGAAGTTCCTTGGCTTGGCATGACCCAAAATCTGGATCTGCATCCTCATAGCACCACACAAGTGCAGTCTCTTTATCTTCAATAGTGGATCCATCAGTTGTTTCAGTATAAAGCTTCATCACAGGCTCAGCAATCTGTTTCCAGCTACAGTCTGTTGCAGGTCCACATGTTTCCCATTCGGCATCACGCTTCAGTCTGAAACCAAACAACCGAAAAACATGTTTCTGTGTTACAGTTTTATTAATTTTAATGAGGCCAATAACAAATTACTACGGAAATTAACTTAATATCATCCCGGAGCTTTAGTGGTTTACCTTAGAAAGTAGCCATGCTCAGCTGCAATTCCCACATTCTCACAAGGAGAAAACCATTCAGCAAGTGTTCTGCGGCTCCTAGCACTAACAAGAAACACCATGTTGTTCTTGTCTCTACACAAGCTACCAAGGATTTCAATAGTTTTACCTGTTGGACTCTTATCAATGGAAGCTTGAGGCATTAGTGTACCATCATAATCTAGAAGGATCGCACGAGTTTTTGTCCGCTTGTAGGCTGAAACTATGTGCTCCATTGAGAGCTTCCTGAAGTTTGGATCAAGTGCTACAACTCTAAAACCCAACCCAAATCCAATTCCCCACCACCTTCGCCGGACATGATCACTACAAGTCCTTTCCAAATCCTGCAAGAAGCTTCGAGCCCAGTACCCAACATCATGTGTGCTAACATATCTATAATGCTTCTCATGCCTAAGCTGTTTCTCTGAATCAGCCATTTCCAGTGCAGAGTCCATTGCGTCTGCTACTGCATCAATATTCCACGGGTTCACTCTGATAGCTCCACTCAAAGATGGGGAACAACCTATGAACTCAGATACAACCAACATGCTCTTTTTAGGAGAGGAACATAGTCCCAAAACTTTTTCCAATTTTTCGTTTCCTTGACGACTGATTATGTATTCATACGGTATGAGATTCATTCCATCCCTAACTGCAGTGACCAGACAACACTCAGCAACAGTATAGTATGCAACTTTCTCATAGAACTTGAGTGGCTCCTCAATCAAAATGACAGGATCATACCCAGGTTTCCCAAATGTTTCATTAATCCTTTTAACTGTTGCTTTGGTCTCAGCTTGCACTTCCTTCACATCTTTTCCTTTACCCCTGGCCGGGTTAGCGATTTGGACCAATACAACCTTCCCTTGCCACTCTGGGTGTTGAATAAGAAGCTGTTCCATTGCCAAAAGCTTCAAACTTATTCCCTTAAAGATATCCATGTCGTCAACTCCAAGCATCAGTGTCCTTCCTCGACCTGAAAATTGCTGAATGAGCTCAGCAACTTTCTCTTCTGTCTTAGCAAGGCTTAACACTTGTTGAAGCTGACCCATGTGGATACCAACAGGAAGAATTTTGATGCTAACAGTCCTACCATAATACTCAAGCCCAATATAACCCCGCTTCGATTCGTAGCTAAGGCCAAGCATCCGGCTACAACAGGACAGGAAATGGCGTGCATAATCAAATGTGTGGAACCCTATCAAATCTGAATTCAAAAGAGCTCTCAGTAGTTCTTCCCTAATGGGCAATGTCTTGTAAATTTCTGAAGAGGGGAATGGGCTATGGAGGAAGAACCCAAGTTTGACTCTGTTAAACCTCTTCCTCAAGAATGTAGGCAACACCATGAGATGATAATCATGGATCCAAACATAATCGTCTTCTGGATTGATCACTTCCATAATTCTATCAGCAAAAATCTTATTCACAGAGACATAAGCCTGCCAGAGTGACCTATTGAATCTACCACCAAGTTCTGGTGACAGAGGCAACATGTAGTGAAACAAAGGCCATAGCTGCTGTTTGCAAAACCCATGATAGTATCTTGAAAACAGATCAGGAGGGAGAAATGTAGGGACACATCTGTAATGTTCAAGGAGGAACTGTGAGACCTCATCTTGTTCATTTGGGTGGACTTCTTCCTTGAGACACCCAACATAAATAACTTCAATGTCATCATCACCTAATCCATCTTTCAACTGAAGGAGCAGTGAATTATCATCCCACTGGAACAACCAATTCCTAGTACCACCACCACTACTTGTACTAGCATCTTGCTTCCTCTGAGCCCTGATTGGAAGCTGGTTCGCAGCTATTATGATCCGTTCACGGTGGACCGACGACGAAGAGGGATCAGAGTACCCACTCTCCACTGGGTCGTCATCAACCTCAGAAATCAGACCAGCCACCGTCATAATCCTGGGAATCCCACGGTTAATAAACCCAAATGATGGAGAGTCGCCAGATGCTAGGTCCAATAGATTTGAGTAAGATCTTGAAACCATTCTCTAAGAAAATCACAAAAAGCTACAGCAATAAACTAACAAATAAATCACTCCTTCAAGGTAACTCTAAAAAGAAAAAAGAAAGATTTTGAGATGTGGTTCAGGAAAAACTGGTCTTGAATTGAGAAAATGAGAAACTACAGAACGAGAAATGGGAGGAGGTGATTAATGTCTGATGAACAGGGAAGAAGAGCATTAAAAGAGAGAGAAGAAGAAAGAGTTTGAAGATGAGCTTAGAGAAGTGGATCAAAGCAAGGGATAGATACACCATGTAGTTACTTGTTATAATTCCAGATAAGAGGGGAACAAAAGGGATGGAATAGATTCAGATCAAAATAAATACAGCTACGACAGTAAACAGCAACGAAACAACCCTCTAGAAATTGTTGTTGTCATGTAGAAGCAGAGAACTTCAGTGTACAGGGGGAAGGAAGGAAGGAAGGGGAAAAAAACGAAACAAAGAAGAACCCAAGTTGATTAAAGAAACGGCTGAGGAAAATTACCAGTTCGATTGAGATTTGAATTCCATTTTTGATTGGATGGGTAGAAAATTTGGAATCCAGATAAAAACGTTGGGGGAGGAAGAATCCAATCTAGTCCAACCAGAAGGTGGTGAAGAAGAATATGGGAAAATATATACTAAATCATAAAATTTGTTTTATAAAAAATATAGAAAACTTTAAATTATCTTTTGGTAGCTTTATGGAGCTTTCTCGCTCATCACCCGCCCCCAAGAAAAAAAAAAAATTGATCTGGGACAGCTTATCACAGTGTGATATTTTTGGAAGCTCCCTAGTTTTTTATGGGTCAACAGCTTCACCATTTGTTTCTCGTTTTGTCTCAACCAAAAGAGAGTAAGAAAAATGAGGAGCAGCGATCCACAGTTAGATTAGTCAACAAGGATTAATGGGAATCAACGGCTACATGTCTACGGTAAGCTGGGGTGAGAAACACCTTATCATTTCTATAGTTCAACCTTATCCTTTGTCCTTTGGTAAGTCCGCCCCGAGGCATCATGGTTCTTGTGGGGCCCACTTCTGGGAGCTTGTCCGAAATTAGCTGTCATGCTCGCGCCTTTGGGCACGTGTCTGATTACTATTCGTGATGGGCTCCGGTTTTGCTACGTGGCGAGTTATCCACGCTTCATTGACATGATCGAGATTCGTGCCTCGTTTGACCATTTATCGGATATCTCCGACAACTGTAGGGATTTGATGTTTCGAAGAGCACTGTAACGTTTTCGACTACCCAGTCAATAGACGACACGTACAAAGACGATGAGAAGAATGGGTTTGATTGGTAAGAGGGTTCAAGTGGATAAGCTGGAAATGTAAAACGGACTCGGTGAAAATCTCGGGCCACGTGAAGTTAGAAAGTGCTTTGATTTTGGAGCCCCGACCCACCACCTGTGACAGCTGGACGCCGCAATGGTCACTTCGCTTTGTCACCGCTGGGACCCACTTCCCCAAGCTACCCCACATCGAACTGTTAATATTGACACTGTTCCAATAAAATAAAAACTAAATATAAAAATTTTCTCACGCGCTTATTTTATCTTATGGATTATAAATTAAACTTTAAGATTTATCTACTTATTATATTAGAGTACCAGTGAGTATTTCATTAACAGTAACGTTCCGCAAATAATATAAAATTTTAATACTCCTTTGTAAATTACAAAACAATACAAATTATTTTAGCAACACATACTAGTATTCTATCAAATATTTACACATTCTCCTTCAGAATTATAAAGATCGAAGGATGAATTTTTAATGTAAGGCATGCACTCATTGCACCTTTTATATGGTAGGTTATAACTCACAATACCACTTTTAGAAGGGAAAAAAAAGCTTTAAAAAAAATACATTTACTATCATTTATAGTACCTGCCCTAACTAAAAATCCAAGCATATTTGCTTTTTATATAATATTTTTTCAAACACTCTAAGGTTTAAGTTCGTTTGAAAACCAAAATACTAGGTATTTTATTGCTTAGATGATGAAAGTCCATTATACTAGAATTCAATGTTCAAAACATCGAACCAAATCGGTCGGTTCATACCGTAAACTAATGAACCTGTCATTGATCCAGTCCGGTTGAATAGTTGAATCAGGAATCGGTTCAAACCAATCAAACTAGTGTTAAACCAGTCGAACCATTAAATCATTGGATTTACGATTTAACTCTCGTTTTAAAAGAAAAAATTATTTAAAAAAATTTAAACGGTAGAAACACTGAAAAATGGAATCAGAATATGATGATATGATTCATTTAATTTTTTTAAAAAAACATGGTAACAAAACTAGCTTTAAATTTTTTTGTTTTTTATTTAAACAAATTTTCACATAATGACATAAAATAAAATCAATTCATTTTATCCTAATTGTTTTTATTATTGATATTTAATTAAACTTTAAAAATTTAAAATATGGATAAAATAAAATAATATTTTAGGTTTTAGCTATTAATTTTTTAAAATAAAATACAGTTTATTAAATTATATTATTTTAATATAACCGGTTTGATATCGGTTTGACCCCGATCTGAACCATAAACTATTGAACCATTGTCTCACCCGGTTCAATGTCCGGTTCGATTTTTTGACCCTTGCTAAAATCAACAATGTTAAATAGAAATAATGGCTTTACTATTTTCTCAAGTAATGTTTACACAGAGAATAATATTATCTTCAGTTTTTAATTTAAAAATCAAAGCATTTCTTGATAGGCCAAAAAAGTTAAACATATTATTTTAATATATGTATGTTTATCATCTCTATCCAAATTAATTTATTTAACTTTATAAATTGATATATATATATATTACAATAATATACATAAATAAATATTGTTGGATAATGCATATAACTTTGTAAAAAAAACTTAATTAGTGGTTACATTACACACGAGACAGCTAGTAGTTGCCAAAATCGAGATTTCAAATTATATTGTTTAAATGTATCAAAACCTAAAACCTGGAGTCAATACTGAGTAGCAGTTATTCCAGGATTTTCTTAGATAAATATAGAATGGATAAGCACCGAGTCGAGGGTTAGGTCGGGAGGCAGCCACTATGGGGCACGTGGAAGTAGGAGGCACGTGTTGAACGCTTATCGTATTTCTGAAACTCAATTGCACCAAAAAGGACAAAAGGAACCGGACAGATGGGGCAGGCGGGCAGGGTGGCAATTTCACATTTCTCAACTCGTAAGTGGATAAGGTTCGGTTCTTTTTATTTTTGCTGAGAAGAAGTCCCAATGCAGATAAACACTGACGGTATATGCTACTCTGCCTGTTCGGTGACGGTTGATCAAGCGTGGCGAGTTAAAAACCGTTGGATGGGTTGGATGTGATAGGATCGGACGGCTGGGGAGCGAAAACGAGAAATTAATGGGGGCAGTGGGGTTGGCATCGAGGGAAAAGGACAAGAGAGGACGGGATAGGCTCATGTGCGAGCGTAGGTACAATGTTGGGTGTACCCGCACGGAATAGCTTCCCTTCGGTGCATCAGTGATCAGTGCATGCACCTCCCTCTTGGCCCATCCGATCCGTATCAAAACAAACTGGTGGGGTGATCCAATAATTTAGCATAGATTCATTATTTTTATTTTTATTTTGATACTATATAGCAGTATCAACAATTTAAATTTTCAAACAAAGAAAAATATATATGTAGTTTTAGAGAATATATATAAAAAAAAATTGTATTGACAGATTATTAAATCGATGCTGATTCAATGAAGGGGTTGAGAAACTGTTTTCGAGGGGATTGGGGAAAAGAAAGAGGACAAGAATAAAAATAAAGGCGTACAAAACAATGGTGTGAGAAAGTGATCTCTTCCCACGGATTTACGAAGTCAAGGTCAAATTTGGAATCATCCAAAAGTCAAAAGGGTAGGACAGTAAATGTAAGGGGCATGTGCATTTAAGCCGCACAATTACGGTGTAAGAAATTTCCAGGATTACGATCCGCGATCGAGAGACTAATCGAGTATTAATTGTGATCATTATCTTCTTATCCAATCCCATAAACTTATTCTCTTGATGCATCCTGCTTTTGTTTCCACGACATTGGGTTGATGTTGACGCCGAAGACGTCATTGTTTCCTGAATTTAATGAAGTGTTCATAATTAATTTCCTATAATATCAATGTCTTCCCACAATGGCCTTTTCACTGCCGGAAATAAAAGGCTTCTTTGCTGTCTCTACCCTAATACATATCCTATCCGGAGAACAATTTTAAAAGGTGACAGCTTTAACTGTCACCAGTTTATAGTTTATTTAATCTCCCTATTATCAGAGAGGGTATATACCCCTCACTTCCAATGCTTTTCAAATAGTATCAACAAAAGGTAACAATTACATCCAATAAAAAATCAGTGCAGTTAACAAAGATCTCATGCATCACTAATAGTTTTTATTACCGCCAGTCCAAACAGCCACAACATTAGCTCCAAATTAGTATCAGTGGTTTATATATATTTGGTACGACGGTTTGTGAACTTGTGGAATATATAATTCAGTAATATACATATAACCTCGTTTGTATATAACGCAAGTGGCATTGTAGATTATGTCGATCGGACAGGGAAATCAATAGTCGGATTCTCGCAAACATGTTATATACATATAGGTTTTACAGTTATTGGGTGGATTCTTGCAGTTGAAGGCTTCTCTGCAGATGGCTCTCCTTGTGAATCTGGAAGCCGAGTCTTACCAAACCGTCCAATAGGAGAAGCTGGGTAGCTATATCAACCTTTCACATGCAAGTTTGAATTAATGTTTCTAAACTATTGAAGCAGACGTTTCTTAATTAAATTCTTGACCGTGTCCTCTCTAAATTAACTCTGTAGGAATTATAACGTTCTGAGAAACACTTTTTTTATAAGCAAGTATAGCTAATTGCTTAGACATACTTCATCTGTGGTGCAAAAGTAACCAAATTATTATACATTAACAGTGTATTTTTGTGTGCATATTATCCATAATAAGTTAGTAACATGTATTGTCAATGAGTCGTCATCATTGACATGCAAATTCACCGTAGGTTCTTTTGTAACAAATGGACCCGTGTTCAATTTTTTCATTAACTATAAACGGGTTTAAGTTTAATGAAAAGTGTTCGTTATTTATAGTATGACAAACCAAATTAACCTAATGTGTTTAAAAGTCTTATTTTAAAATTACCTTATGTAGGTCACACTAAGTATACACAAAAAACTCATCACTCCTTATGCGCACAAGAGCTTATGGGGGCATGATTTCAGATTTTAATTTAAATGAAATATTAAATTCCACCAACCAAACTTTATATATTCATATACTTGCGTTGATCTGATCCAATTATCCAGATCTATAAATTTTAGTCTTAGTTTGCTGTATCCTATCTATCCTACTAAAGTCGGAAAAAAAAATAACCCCAAGGGCAACACGAAGATAATTTAAAATACTACGCAATGTAAAGATTATTTTTATGGTGTATACACATGCTGCATGATTTTACTTCAAGATGAGATATTATAATCAATTTTCGATCCAGTGATGATGTATTTTACTTTAGAATCTCTTGCACCAATGCCCGAACTTGTTATTTTACAAGGTGTCTCAGACGTGTCGTTTTGATGATTGCAATAATTGTAAGATTAAATAATTAAACTCTTGAATTTATGTGCACGTTATGACATTTTGTTTTATATGTGCATCACCATGATATTCTTTTTTCCGAATAAAGCTGGTTTTTCCAAAAAAAAAAAAAGATACATTATTGATTGTGAACAATTAATTAGGTACTTTGCTCATTATATATGTATAATTGATATCGGTGATACGAAAGATATGTTGATCAATGTAAAAAAATTTAAAGATCACCTCATAATATTTAAAAATTCAAAATGCGTTGATCCATTTGATATTTGAAATTAATTTTCCCAAGTTTATTAATCAATTTTTGAACTAATAATTTGTTTTTGTAATTAAACGTCCTGGACCTGATTCAGATATAAGAAGCTCAAATATAAGTAAAAAAATTTAAAGAGATAAATTAAATCTTAAAACATATTGGGGCTTCGTAGTTCAATGAAATCAATTTATTCTTTCAATTCTTGCTTAGGCATAGAATTGTGAGTACAAACACTATCGTCGTAGTGTGTGAGTGAATGAAATGTGATTAAAAAAAAAATTAACAAGAGATAGTTTATGACATACAAGAGTCGTCAGATTATCAATGTGAAGAGTGTGAAAAAAAAATAAAAACAGGGAATGAATAATGAACAAAAGGTGACAAGCACAGTACATGCATCGAGGCCTAAGCCACCATCCATGAGGTTCATGAACTTATTTGACTTTCTAGTTTCAAATTAATTATTACCAGTGGTTAATTAATACTGTTAATTATTAATTATTTCATTATATATATATATAATTTGGGAATGGTTGTGGCTCTTGGCGTCATGAAGGGTTCCATAAATTATTGTCCCATATTAGCATTTGTGTTTTATATTACAGATTCAGCTTTCCACTGTATATATCTTATGGATGGTGGAGGACTTGTCCAACACCCACTCCACCAATTATTTATTGACACGTGTCTCACTTGGCAACCCTTCTTTGTTAGACACTCAAGTCCATGTGGAACGCAAATAATTTGGGTTGCTGTGTTTTAAATTAAATATGATTTAAATGATGTGACACTTTGATGGTATGCAGATATTTGTTAAGTAATCAACGTCTTATTATAATCATTGTCTTTGTATTATTACAAGTTAACCACGTATATCACTTTTAGTATATTTATAGTTAGGAATTAGGATAATAAAGGATTATATTGATTAAGTAACTCATACAAATAAATAGATGAGAAGATAGAGCTGAACTTTTGTTTATTCACTACAAAAACACCTCATTTCTGACGGAATTAGCCACGGAAATTTTTCCGTAGCTAATTCCGTCGGAAATCCGTCAAAAATTCCGACGGAAATTTCCGTGGCAAAATTTGCCACGGAAACAATATTCCGTGGCAATTTCCGACGGAATTTCTGACAGAAATTTTCCGTAGCAAAATTAGCCACGGAAACGTATTCCGTGGCTAATTCCGTGACTAATTTAATTATTATTTAATTATTAATTAATTATAAATTTATTAATTAATTATTAATTTCAATTTTAAATTTTTTATTTGTTATTTTTTATTCTTATTCTTATTATTATTTAATATTAAATCTTAATTAATATATTAATTAAAATCAATATTAAATATGAAAATATTAGAAATAATATTTATTTTATTTGTAATAATTTTATATTAAAATTAATATTGTTTAAGATAATAAAAATTATGAAATTAATAATCATATAAATATTATATATAAATAAGTTATTATGCAATATAATATTATATATATATTTAAATATGCGTTTAGAAGATACAAGGTTCTTGCAGCTCAACTGGCAAGGGATCACGCGCGTGTACAGGAGGTCGGGGGTTCGAATCCTGGAGGAGACAAAATTGAAAATTTATCAGGTGGCGACACGTGACGGCTGCAGAAGGTGACACGTGGCAAGGGCTTAACTTGAGGTGGCGGCTGACGGAGGTGCCACGTGGCATGGGCCCGTGTGAGGTGGCGGCTTGCAAAGGTGCCACGTGGCATTATTATTTATTTAAAAAAACATAAATTTGCCACGGAAATTTTCCGTGGCAAATTTCCGACGGAATATTCCTTCGGAAATTCCATGGCAAACTTTGCCACGGAATATTCCATCGGTAAACATTTTGTGACGGTGAAATTTCCGACGGAATTCATTCCATTGGAAAGTCATTCCGTGGCAAATTCCGTCGGAAACCACAATTCCGTCGGTAATTCCGTGACAAATTCTATGGCTAATTTTATATTTTTTTGTAGTGATTTATGAATTTAGTTCACGTAACTTGGTGATTATCAATAAGGTCCTTATAATTTCATAGCCTTGTAGAAGGAGTACTTATGTCCTCACAGCTATATAAAAACATGGTAGGGACATGATTGAGAATGAACAATACGCAGATTTGGTAATGATACAAAAATTCTAAACCAAAGCATTTTTTTCCCATGCAAAACAAAACATCTTCATCGCCCTGCATGCATGGTTTTCAAATGAGTTGAGAATGAACAATACGCACATTTCATTTAATTGACTCTGCTCACTTTAGAAGGCAATGCTCATCTTTAAAATTGTATGTCGTCTCTGTATCATAGGTGTGCATAAATAATCACTTATGTTGTTAATAAATAGAGTACATGGAATGCTTTTCCCCCCCCTCTCTGAGCACATCCATTTTTCTGTTGGATTATACTATATTCACGCTATTGAGTACTAAATCTGAACACATATTTAAATAAGGATTTAAATTTTAATTTATCATATCATGATGGATTTATTCCTTTTGTTAGAGTTCATCTCACTCTGGTGATGCATGAGATGTTTTGAGAAAAAGAATGAATGGTTGGGAGGGGAAGTGGCTATCAAGTGCAGCATGTGAATTGAATAGAATAAAAACGTACGATAGGATAAGAGTGGGTGTACCAGAAATGAATTCTAAACAGATCTCCCAAAATATTATCGCCAAAAGTTGGATTTTCTTTTTTTTTTGAGAAATGAAACAGGCCCATGGATTGGATGGGATTCCATCCGGGTGTGCTATTTCATAGGCTATCATTGTTCGCTCCATTTCGTTCATTATTACGTATCCTTTAATTTTATTGTCATAACACAAACCATTTGTTCGTTTGTTTATATATTTATCTGTAAGCTGAAAAGCATGAGCATTATGATGCTTTATGTATCTTTCACCAAGCAGAAGAGTGATTGGCCATAATTTGGCATGTGATCAAAGATCAGACCTTTACTTTCCAGTGTTGGTTTTTTTATTTTGTCTCAACAAGGCGTACTTTTATTAAAAAAAAAAAAAAGAAAATGAATTACTTAGTAAAGAGGAAAAAGTAAAGAAAAATAAGTCCCAATTTTTCTTACTTTGCGTGGTCTCTCAGGAGTAAATTTTTATTTAATTATATATCTATATTTTTTCTCCTATTATTTTTATTCAATTAATGTTAACATAATTATGTTATCTTCCGGTTATGGTTGTTGTTGTTGTGGGTCTTGCTTTGGTTTGAGATTGGTCAAGATTTGCGGGCTCCTTTTATAATCTTGAGATCGTGATGACTGATGATGGATATATAGTATAAGTATATATTCAAACTACTTCCAGTGGCTACCATTCTGTGCTTCTTCTTTAGCAAGTCTCAGTCTTTGAAACCAATGGATGATCAATAAAATTAATATATATATAT
>QFDD01002150.1:0-19763 GCA_006871305.1 Vachellia collinsii | reverse complement strand
TGTCGACAAGGCAGAGACTTGTTATTAATCAGATGAATGATCATGATTATCTAAATGCTTCAATAATTCTCAAACATATTTTTACTATATAAAACATAGAATTTATACTTATAGCTTATCTAGTTCCACGTAGAGCTAGGAAAACGGGTTGCGCCCGCGGGCTCAACCCGCCTTATTTTATTTTATTTTTTAAAATAATATATTTTATAATATATTTTTTACCCTTTTCCATCTCAATATCTTTTTATAAAGAAAAAAGTAATATTAAATTCTATTTTTTATGATAAAAAATACCTAATACATTCAAAAATAGTATCAAATATTTTATTTTTTCATATCAATTTTCTATAATACTATATTTAAAATTATAACAAAATATTAATACTTATATTTTTTGGAAAACTTGAAAAAAATGTTATTATTGAAAATTTATTGGTGAGAAGAGAATCATGTGATTATACAGTTTTTTGGGCACAAAAAAAAAAGGATTTACAGTTTTTTTAAAATAATTGTTTGGCAGGGTCATGCTGCTAAAATAGCAGCCCGTTTGAAGAGGGCAGCTCTTTCAGCATTAGTTCAATGTATAAAAGATTACATATAATTCTAATGTAAAGAATTAATTGAGATATTTGGCTAGACGTAGACAATTCAAGGGGAATCACATTCTATAATGTGGATTCTCTTAAATAAATGCATTAGAATTCATAGTTGTTTCGGATGAAAGTAGGCTAGGCTTTAACTAGACAGGTATGAGCCTGAAATTGATATCCACAGCCTAATTCCATCCATATGCCCTTTGTCTTAGGGCACAGAAGCCTCTAAAAGGCTTGACACGTCTAGAGCCTTTTTAAATACATACTTAAAATGTATATATTTAATTAAACTTAAAACATATACTTCCAAGGTCATATATGACACTTTAAACCTAATTAACAAGCCTAGTGATAATGGTTGTCTCAATAAGTGCGAATAAGAAAAACCAAATCATGTGTCGACTAAGGAAATGTGTGTGTGTGTGTGTGTTTTTTTTAAAAACCAATCAATGTTAAGGTTTAATTTTGTCTCATTATTACTTCGGAAGTTTAAAAACGTAATGATATCACTTATGTTAAAAGATACTAAGTTTTACTGCTTTATTTGACTTGATGTCCCACTTAGCACCTACTGATTAAACTTATTGTTATCTCATAGCATATTTGGGAATAACTTTTAGAAGCATTTTCATATAAGTTGATGAGACAAAACTCCTCTCAGATACTTACTTCGGATTATGTACAATCACTTTCTAAAAACTATTCCCAAACATATCTTATCCTATTGCACCATGTTAGAATACCCACATACCCTTTAACTATATAAGCTTCCTTTTCCTCTACCAAAACCTTCGTACCTCGCCAGAGTTACAGCATCACTCTCTCTCTCTCTCTCTTTCTTCCTCTTCCTCTTCCTCCTCTCTGTGGCACCTCTTCCTTCCTTCCCAGACCAGATACCTCCTTCCTGCTATGAATTTAAGCATCACCAACGTTAGCACGTTCAAATGAAGCACGACCTCTTCACTGTGCTGGACTGTGGAGCTGCATCATGTTTACTTACGAAGATGTTATTCATTGAGCTGATCGTTTGGCTCGTGAAGGCCATACGAATTCTTCTGGGGTGGTACTATCATCTGATATGTTTACCTAATGGATGGCTGGAAATGTCCCTAGAGTACAAATCATAGTGTATGTTTGCCAAAACACTAAGAAATTACATTCATGTAAGTAGAGATAAAACTCTTCTCACATATTTATCTTACTGTAATACATATTGAAAAAAATAGTTTTCACTGTTATTTTATAAGCTAGAACTTGTATATTTGCTGGGACTTGTACTAAGGTTCTTTTCTTTTTGACTATATTTTAATAATTGTCAACCTTTTACTTTGATTTTTTTTTTTTTAAAGTAATCCTTTCGACTATATAGTTTTGATACAATTATCACCCAAACCCTAAAAACACTGTTGGAACTTAATCTTTCAATACAATTTAATCCTTATTATTTTAATAATTTAAAATGTTGGTTCCTATATTTTAAAAAATACAAGTATAAGAATTAAAATTATTTTCTTAAAAACAAAACTCAGAGGCTAATGTATTAAATGATTAAGTTATGAGGATTTAATTGTATGCATCCAAAATTTTGGGAGGTAATTTAAGATTGAATCCAAACTGTACAATGAAAAAATTAATTTTTTTTCCCTTCGTCCTCTTCGTCCTCCCATTTTTCTTTCCATTTTTTCCAACGCCGAATCGATCCATTGACCCAAAGAAAAAAAGAAGGGGGCAAAAAAAAAAAAAACAGCGTACTCCTCAATGGCGCAGACTATTTCTTCAACGTATTATTTAGCAAACGAATGTGGAAAGTGCCAAAAGTCTTAAATCTTCAAGGTCGAGTCTCTTTCTCTCTTTCCTCTCTCTTAAACACACTTCTTCTGAGAGGTTCAAGATCCGACCCTTGCCGGTGACAGCCATGTTCTTAGAATTCCGATCCATTTCCTTCCTCCTCCTCCTCTTTCTCTTCCTCTCTCCGGCCTTCGCGTCCGAGTCAGATCACAGGGTAAGTCTTTCTGTCTTGCTCATTTCCAGACCATTCACCGACCCGTTGGCATAGTGCTTTCTTTCGGGTTCTACCTATGGATCTTGTCTTCATTTTCCATTGATTATTCAGTGGGTATTGGATCTGTAGCCGTGTGGGTTATCGAGCTGTTAGCTTCGGGATTTTGGTATCGAGTTTTGGGCAAGATCTTGGGTGAATTTTGGTTACATCGTTCGTTAGTTTAATTTTTTATGACTTGTGGAAATCTTTTGAGGGTTTGCTTTTCATTTTTATTCAAGTGTGGCGTTCAGGTGTTGGATCTCTTGCGGTTTGTGTTCGCTTGCTAGTGTTGATTCTGCGCCTGTGTGCACGCAGGCGTCTGCACAATGTAGATAATTGGATGCATATCTATACATGTTTATATGAAATTATAAGATTAATTGATGATCTCGGGTCATTTCCTGAAGAAAAGTATTTTGAACTTCTAATAGAAGGCTGTCATAAACTGTCAGACTTGGCGGCAGCATTGTGCCGGGCAAAAAAAAAAATAAACTTTGTGGAGAACTGGTTTTGGAAAAATGTTAGCAACCTGCAAATTATACTGCAGCTGTTAAATATTAGTAACTTGACTGGCATTTAAGTTAAAAATAAAGGTCCTGGCAAAAAAAAAAAACGTTAAAAATAAAGGTGTTTGAAGCATTTAACAGTAGAGGTGCGAGGAGAACATCATTGGAGTCATATGAAGGGAATTGAAAGATAGGTGGACTTTGGGAGCCAACAGCAAAAAAAATTGATTAGGGAAATAAGTTGTGTTGTCTGAATTTGATTGCTCCAATTCTCCGATTCTAAGCAAGATGTCACTGTTGACCCCTGATAGCTTTTATCATGTATGCCATGAATTGGTTATTGCCAATTTTTTATGATTTGAGTGGATCATTGCCATTCTTGCTGATTTTTGAAGTTTGGTATGGAAGGACGAGAGTCCATGATATTGATAGGAATGCATTAAAAACTAAGAAGCTAAGAAGCACATAAACTTGCTTTCTGGAACTGACATAATGAGTTCACATGTGCGATAAACAAGTTAGGACGTTTCCCATTGTCACAGAATGTTTTAAACACTTCATATTGAATGCGTATGGTAATGAAAATAAACAATACGTTATTTCTAGTATGGTTTCAACAATATTTATATTCTTCATAAATGGTGAATTTATTTCCATATTTATTTATTAATGATGCCCTATTTTACCACTGTCCAAAATATTTCTCTAAAAATTGTTCTACTTTTTCATATCATATCAGTTTGTGTGTGTGTGTGTTCATTTTGTCAAGTCTGCCTTACATGAAAACATGTCAATGTTGTGTGTAGTCCGAATGTGCACTTAATTTGTAGTATCTAATGGCTAATGGCTTTATGTTTGACAACTGTAATTTTTCCTCAGTATCAACAAGATGAATCGGTTACCCTTTGGGTGAACAAAGTTGGTCCATATAACAATCCACAAGAGACATATAATTACTACAGCCTGCCATTTTGCCATCCATCTGGTGATCCTGCTCACAAATGGGGTGGTCTTGGTGAGGTCCTTGGTGGCAATGAACTCATCGATAGCCAAATTGAGCTAAAGTTTCAAAGTATGTAGGCTCATCATATTACACCTATTTTGTAGAATAGGTTGTCAATTGATAAGCCAGCACTGATGGATACTCTTTTTTTTTCAGAAAATGTGGACAAAAATACCATTTGCCAGCTGTTTCTTGATGACGCAAAGGTCAGACAGTTGAAGGATGCAATAGAGAACAGCTACTGGTTTGAATTCTTCATGGGTGTGTTTCATTCTTTCAGATCATTTACAAAGAAAAGTGGTAGACTGATTACACATTTGTTTAGTCATGAAGTGCTAGAACTTAAAGTATGCAGAAAGCTGACTTATATGCTTGGAGGAGAGCAATATACGTTAAAGAATGATAACGTGTCAAAATCTAGTTTGCTATTGTAGACAAGCAATGTACTTGGACTGTAAGGAAACTAAAGGATGAGAGGGTAATCAACTCACACTAATGAGTGTTATGCAGTATGCACAGATTCAAGTAAATGCACACATATTTTACGTTTTTCATATGTGAGAGCAATTTCAATAAAAATGAATTCCAACATTCCAATAAACATGAAGAAATGAACCTGATCTGGTTCTTGAGGGAGTGTAGATTCAATAATTGATATAAAATATATGGATGGAAAAGAAGTGAAGCTTGTGGCATACCTTGCTTGACTTAATTTTTGGTCATTCTGGCCCCATATTCTTTTGCAAATGAAAATGATTAATATTTCTTGGTGTTTTATTTACATCAAATGGAATAAGTTTTAGGCTAGTTATTGATGTAGTGAGATGGACAAGATGAACTACTTGTTCACTTATTTTTTATTTACGATTTTTTTAAGCATGCAATTAAACTAGATTAGATTTAGATACGCTTTAGCGTGAAAGAGGGCTTATGATCACTTGCTAAAAGTTTCATCAGGTTAGGTCTTTTACAACATATAATACATCTTTTAGTAATCGCCAGAACTGCAAGAAGTATATGGGGTTAAGAATCCTTGATGTGAAGTCATTGTTGAAAACTTTTTCAAGAGTTAGTTTACTGCATTTTGATGCTTGCTTTACTATCATAATAATCTGAGTGAGGACTAGTTCTGTAGATTACTCCTTATTGCTTTGTTTTGATATTAATAATTATCGGTTTCTGTTTTTGCAATTTATGAATGACATATCATTGACATTGTTTTTTCCCCTCGGTGCTATATTGATTGGTCTTTCATGCGATAAACACAAGTTCAGATGATCTACCTTTGTGGGGTATGCTTTCATCTGCCTTGATCTGATTTCATTTATTTTATAATGGTTTGAATTTCATTTTTCAATATCATTGAAGGTATTTTTATTCATGCTTAAGGGTTTGTTGGTGAGCTACATCCTGATAAGAACAGTGATATTGGAAAGCATGTCCTTTATACCCATAAGAAAATTGTGGTGAAATACAACAATGACCAGGTCAGCATTTAGTATATTGTGTGTATGTATTGGCAAGGATTTTGGGATCTTTGATATTTAGGACTTTCTTCTTGCAGATTATTCATGTGAATCTTACTCAAGAAAGTCCAAAGCCTTTGGAAGCAGGAAGAACTTTAGACATGACTTACTCCATCAAATGGATTCCTACGAACATTACTTTTGCACGGCGTTTTGATGTGTATCTGGATTACCCTTTCTTTGAGCATCAGGTTAATATAATTGCTGCCAGCTTCATATTTGATTATGCCGTGGTTCTTAATCTTATGTCTTTGTGATCATCCGTGTGGATCATTTCTCGGTTTTCTCATCAAGATAATCATATTCCTCTGGATTTCTGCAGATCCACTGGTTCTCCATTTTTAACTCTTTCATGATGGTCATCTTCCTTACTGGATTGGTGTCAATGATATTAATGCGAACTTTGAGAAATGACTATGCAAAATATGCACGAGAAGATGATGATTTGGAAACTCTGGTGATGCTTAATTGCTGTTTGTCTGTTATCCCCTATGTTTCATGGATAGTTTTTACTTGAAGACTTGTAGTGGCTTGATTGCCTATCTTTGGTTAACATTTACGTACTTACAGGAAAGAGATGTTAGTGAAGAATCTGGCTGGAAACTTGTACATGGTGATGTTTTTCGGCCTCCTCGCAGTTTGGCTCTTCTTTCAGCTGTTATTGGTACAGGTGCTCAGTTAGCAGTGCTGGTTCTTCTTGTCATCTTGTCGGCTATTGTTGGCATGTTGTATGTTGGGTGCGTTCATGCCTCTAACACTACCATATTCAATGATTTTATTATGGGTGGCCTGATTTATGATGTACTCAAAATTTCTTAGATACATTAGTTGCATGACCTTTGCTGCATGTATTTCTCTACTATGATAGTTTGCCTTGTATGACTGTTGGGCGATTTATATTTTTCTCTGCTTCCATTACCATGGAATTTTCTTCAATGCTATTCATGTGTCTCAGGCGAGGATCAATTGTCACAACCTTCATAGTATGTTATGCTCTCACATCATTCATTTCTGGTTATGTGAATGGTGGGATGTACTCACGAAGTGGAGGTAATCGTCTTCATTGACGTTGTGTGTTCTTCTTTTCACTTTTGTTGTGGCACCTTTATCTATGGCTTCTCCTTTTACATTATAAATCATCTTGACATGTTTTTCTTAAATTGTTAGGTAAAAGTTGGATTAAATCCATGATCCTCGCAGCATCTTTGTTCCCATTCATTTGCTTTGGAATCGGTTTTATCTTAAACACCATTGCCATATTCTATGGGTCTCTAGCTGCAATCCCATTTGGCACGATGGTAGTTGTCTTTGTCATTTGGGCTTTCATCTCTTTCCCTCTAGCACTTCTTGGCACAGTTGTTGGAAGGAACTGGAGTGGTGCTCCAAATAATCCTTGCCGTGTAAAGACCATTCCTCGTCCCATTCCAGAGAAAAAGTGGTACCTCACACCATCTGTAGTTTCTCTGATGGGAGGATTGCTTCCCTTTGGTAGCATATTTATTGAGATGTATTTTGTGTTTACATCCTTCTGGAATTACAAGGTGAATTATGATAGAATGTATTGTTTGGGTGGTATTAGTTTGATGTTGTGAACATATTTGTCTGATTTTCCCTTTCCTTTGTGATGAACAGGTGTACTACGTCTTTGGCTTCATGCTGCTGGTTTTCCTGATTCTTGTCGTTGTTACCGTTTGTGTGACAATTGTGGGGACATACTTTTTGTTGAATGCTGAGAACTACCACTGGCAATGGACTTCTTTCTTTTCAGCGGCCTCAACAGCTGTTTATGTGTACATGTACTCAATATACTACTACTATGCTAAGACAAAAATGTCCGGCTTCTTCCAGACCAGTTTCTATTTTGGATACACCTTGATGTTCTGTGTCGGACTAGGAATCCTTTGCGGTAAGTTTTCAGTCCAAATTGACAT
Organism: Vachellia collinsii; assembly: GCA_006871305.1. Taxonomy (NCBI): domain Eukaryota; kingdom Viridiplantae; phylum Streptophyta; class Magnoliopsida; order Fabales; family Fabaceae; genus Vachellia; species Vachellia collinsii. The sequence continues at coordinate 12,163 of QFDD01002150.1, read as the reverse complement.
CATATATATAAGGGTTAAGGGTCATATTTATCCAAAAACTATTCGTGAAGAAGTTTTGGGTATCTGAAATTTTTTATTTGCTCAACATCGCCTCAGAAGCTTTAGAAATGCTGCCTGGCCGTTAAAAAAAATGTTAATGGTCAATGTTAGGCTTTTTTTAATGTTAAGGGCACCATTGCTTCTTGTTAACGCTTTTGAGGCAACATTGAACCTAGAAAAACTTTTGGATACAATTCCCTCGTGACTCCCTCCAGGGTCCCACCCTTTTCTTATCATGCATAATTGGCTTTAAATCTTGCTCCAAATGTGCAGGGGCTGTCGGTTATCTCGGTTCAAACTTGTTCGTCAGGAGGATTTACAGAAACATTAAATGCGATTAGAGCTTTCTCAGTGAAGCTGAGACCTGAGCACTTCTTTGTTAGTTTGTTGCTGGGGGACAACAAATTTTGACGAATCCTCTGGTCTTGTGTAAGGGACCAAACAAGGGTTATAGGTAGATTTCACTGTGTTTTGGGTATGAGGTGATTGATGTATTCTTTTCTTTCTGGATTGGGGAAGCCTTGAATATTCTCCCCCCGGCTGCAATGGAAAGCCGTAGATCAGAAATGCAAGAATATTGTCTTTGTAATCTGAAGTAGATAGCAAAAATATCATACTCGTCTACCTAGAAGGCTTTAAAAAAACAAAAAAGAACAGACATGTATTATTTTTATCCCTTTATATAGCCCCATTGTAGCACTTGTGTCCGGTTCAACCTTGATTACTTGGCTTTAGCCTTTAGCTGCTCAATCAATAAATGTAGAGATGATAAAGCCTCGTGAATGAATTTTGTATTATGATTAGAATATCGTTCTAATATGGGTTCCTGGCAGTTCTTAATGGTTTTTTTTTATTTTTCAAGTTCTTGTTCTGCATTTCTTCCTGGCTCTATATTTGTTCGTTTTCCAATTCATTACCCATGGAATAAGGATGGGTTATTGCCATTTCTTTGTAAGCACAATGCAGAAGCTATTTTAAAAAATTAGAGAAAAAGAAAATTCGTTCAGAGTTTTCTTGCCGTGTGTCATGAACAACTGTAGAAAAAAATGCATTTATGTTAATATACTTAGTTGTAAGGCAAATTAGATCTTATGCTAAGGATTGGTTTAATTCTTAAAATTGATATAGAAGCGTCTGTACCTGCTGAAATTGTGCACGCTCTACACTTGAAGGTAAAGAAATGACTCAACTATCGAAAAAAAAGAAAAGAAAAGAAAAGAAAAGAAAAAACTCAAAAAAGGGAAATGATGAACCACTTGTGCCTTTTCCTCAATAAATTCAATGAATGCCTACTATTGTTATTTGAATGCTCTATTTTCCAAATTTCTTTTATTGATACTCTCTCAATAATAATCAGGGGAGGGAATTTGATGATCAAGGAAGATAATTAGAATGTTCTAAAAAAGGGTAAGATGCAAAAATACACATCTTTTACCATAAGTGTCCATCACTATATTTTTTTTGAGGTGCAAAAATACTTTTGAACATTCCAAATGGAAGCAAAAATGTCATGACTGGTAAATATGGGTTGACATCATTACATATGTACATGCAAAAATAGTGTTGGCTTCATCATAAAAAGTAATGGTGTCAAGTTATATTTAGCGGTTATAACATTTTTGCTCCTATTTTAAATATATTCAAGGATATTTAAGCACTTTGGAAAAATATATAGCCTTTGACGCTCTTTTGGTAAGAGACAACATATATTCTTGCACCTTAACCCTTTAAATAAAAATATTACTACTACCTCCGGTTCTTAATATAAGTCCCATTTGACTGCTTTTGAGAGATTAAAAAAAGCTAAATACTATTTTAGACTATATATATCTTGAAATACTTATATGTATCATTAGATTATCTATCAATTCATAAGCCACGTAAATTAGTTTAGAAAAAAATAATAAATATATACATTCTTTAATCTATAAGAGAAAAAAGTTAATTGAAACTTATATTAAATACTAAAGGTTTATATTATCCAACTTAGCTAACATCTTTAAAAATTAACTAAAATAGATTTAGAATTGGAGCAATATTTTTGATGGGTCAAATTGGGATTGGCCCGATGGGAACGATGTTGGCTTTGTTCCGTCCAAGGCTTACTTAGGCTTCAAATTTGTAAACAACCATACCTTGTTTTTTTTAGTACCTATATTTTGTAATTACTTCATGTGAATCAAAGCCTTCACTTCTATTAAAAAAGAAAAGTTGTAAACAAACTAACCTGTAAATTGAACTTACTTTGTGTTCTTCCCTTCTTGGATTCTTAATCACAATCCTTTCAAATAGAATTGTCACATTAAATTAACAAGGGAGATTAGTTTTGTTTACAGTTCAAGACACTCCCAATTAATGTTTTCAAAAAAAAAAAAGAAAAAAAGTAACAATATTGATTGGTGCTTGCAAGAAATACTTATGGCTAAAATATTTGTGTGACAATTAAACCTTACTCCTCTTGTTTTATTTATGAAACAAAAAAAAAAAACTTTTTTAATCCTATTTACAAGTTCCGTTATTAAATTTTCTATATGCATATACAAGTTAACCGTTTCATTCATTTTCGTGTCAACTTTACATTAATGGGATAAAATTTATATTAAATGAGTTAATGTGATTTAAGTTTTTTTTTAAATTTCAATAAAACATGTAAAAATAACTTATAGATATAATCATGAAATTGCTGATATTATTACTTTTTATTTAAATTTACCTCTTCCTCATCTGATTCTTATGACAAATCACATCCAATCATTTCACTCAATTTAAATTAGAAGTGATTATTAATTAACTCTACCTTAAAATGAAACATTTTTCTAATTTTACCCTTAGTTATAGAAAATCACTGCATTGTAATATAAATCTTTCCTACTAAATTGTAATATGGGTAATATTTAGAATTTGGGCATTATACCACAACTGACAATTATCATAAAAAAAAATAATTGACACTAAACACCTTATTTAAAGCTTTTCTAAATATGAGGTTGTGAAATATAATTATACTTATATTAAAGATAATCATATTTAAGATACTGTCCATCATTTTATGCTGAGCCTGTGAGTGTGAGACGGAAAAATAGAAATAATATTACAAAAATTTAATTAATAAACCTTCCAAATCACTTATATTTAGAATTATCAAATTTTTTTTTTTTTTTGGAGGACAAGTAACCGTTGAAGGATGTGTCACACAGCTTGCGTGAGTGGGATAAAGGGCTCGTGGCAGCCACACACCAGAGTGACCACCAATAAAGATGTGGCGATAACAGTTGATAAAAACCGACGAACCCCATTCTGCCACGTGGCGGATAGGATTTCCATGCCACTTTACTTCAAAACCCCGCCACATCTCAGACCGCACCATTCTCTAACCATTCCATCTAACGCACACGCTCAATCTCTCTCTCGCTCTCTCAATGGCTACCGCACCAGCTCTCTCTGGCACCGTCTTCAGCACCTCCTTCCTCCGACGACAGCCGTCGGCGGTGAGCCTCCGCTCGTTTCCTCAGGTGAACCAGGCTCTGTTCGGCGTGAGGGAGACTGGCAGAATCACGGCCATGGCGACTTACAAGGTGAAGCTCATAACCCCTGAGGGACCTCAAGAGTTCGATTGCCCCGACGACGCGTACATTCTGGACCAGGCGGAGGAAGTCGGAATCGACCTTCCGTACTCTTGCAGGGCCGGATCTTGCTCTTCTTGTGCCGGCAAGGTGGTGGAAGGCAGCATCGACCAGTCCGACGGCAGTTTCCTTGACGACGACCAAATCGAAGGCGGATTTGTCCTCACCTGCGTCGCCTACCCTCAGTCTAATGTCGTCATTGAGACTCACAAGGAGGAGGAGCTCACCAGTTAAGTTTGAATTATTTATTTTTGGTCGTTAATCGACTATTGTGTCTCTGTTATATCTTCTTCCTGATGTTTGATGATGCTTCTCCTTCTCCTTCTTTTTGCTTCTGTTCCATGGGAAGAAACAAGTGAAATTGTTGTAACCCTAATAATGTTTTCGCTTACTTAGTTTTAATCATTCATATGCTCCTCTCAATTTTCCTTGTTCCCAGAATCCCAGGCTTTTTCTCTTCGCTTTAGCTTTCAGGAAAGTCATGTACTTCTCTCTCTCCATCAATGTCGTTGAGCTTCTTGGATAATTTATATACATGCATAAATATGTCTTACTTCATCCGTCCTAAATAAAAGACCCCTCATAGTATTATATTTGGGATGGAATAAGTATTATTTACTTGTCTCATAAGTTCAAAAGAATTTATACCCAAAGCTCAAGTAGTTATACATAAGCTGTACGTAGTGGCAAAATTTTCACTACGTATAAATTGTGGAATTGGTAAGGTGTGTTGTCACTGGTAAGGTGACTCCTAATTTTATATGTTGGCAAGTTGGCTCATGGTTAATCAATATCAAGGCAAGCATTTGGGCTCTAAAAATGCTTACAGGTACTTATAAACTACGTATCAATAAAATTATCATATATAAGATTTTTTTTTTACTAGATATATATATCCTCTTGAAAATTTTTTTTCAGCACCTCAACTTTTGACTCTATTATAATTTATATCTTGAACTTTAACCTGAGTTCAATTAGTTTTAACTCTATTGTAACTCAATCATTAAATTTTGACTAATTGTAACTCAGTCTCTATAATTTTAATCATTTTATAATTTATTCCCTGTATTTTAAAAAATAAATCATATATATAATAAAAAGTTAAGGACTGAATTATAAAATAGTTAAAACTATAGAGACTAAATTACAGTAAGCTAAAATTTAAAGATTGAATTACAACCGAGTTAAAATTACAATAAATGAGTTGAACGAGATCAAAATTCAATTCCGAATCCTGGAGAAATATATATCGATTTTCCTTTTCGAAAGGTACGATATTGTAAAAAATTGATGAATCAAAAAACTAATTTTTCCTTTCCTCGTTATCCTCTGGCTGTGTGTAATCATAGAATGAAATTTGAATATACATAATTGGGCCATATAGATTATGTTCTTATAATTTGGACTAACATGGGAGAGCCCATTGTTTTGTGCATTGGGCTTGTATGATTGAAAGCCCATACTTATCATGGACCATGTTGTTGTCTCACGTTTTCATTGTGGTATAAAGACTCAACCCAAGTTGGCTCAACTAAACTAATAAATTGATGGATCAAGCTGACTTGGTCAAGAATTTTGGAGATAATTTTTTTTATTTCTTTGTTGAGCCTAAAAACAGCTTTATTTTTTTTTTATTCTCAAGGTTTTATTTAATTTGTATTTTGAAACTCATTTTTTAATTGGTCTTTCATAATCTCAAATAATTGGTCATCATACCATTTTGTGGGTAATAATTAAAAGTTTATGATCAGGAATAATCTAATCTTCCGTAATGTAGTAAATTAAAGCGTCAATAACTTCTTACAAAGAAAATTTGATAACTTAATCAGCGTTCATGTTAACAAATTATAAATATAGAGACTAATGTCTATAATTGAGTGAATTATAAATCTCAATAAAAAAGGAAAAACTATAAAGATAATTAAAAATTTTAGCAAATTAATATACTTTTATATCTTATATTCATATGTCTCACATAAAATGTTTTTTTTGGTCAACATATAGCATGAAAATTAAAATGTTTAGAAGCTACAATATCCATAAATTTTAGCAAATTAATTATTTTATTTTCTATTTTTTTTCCATTTTTTGCATGTTATTAGTATATTGATATTTGTTTTTGGATACAACCAAATATGTTAAACAAATCTAAATATTGTCAAGCTCAATTACAACTTATAAAATTATTTTATGTATTAACAAATACTCATTTAAAATCCTTCACAATTTCTTTCTGTAACATAGTAATTTACTGAGTTAAGAGTTGAATTTAGTGAAAAAGATTACTCATTCATAATGTAAAAAATTAATATTTAAATCTCTGTAAGGAATAATACGAGTAATATTATTATTAATAGAAAGATAGTTATCTCATACAAAAAATAGTTATTTTGATTCCACGTTAGTAGAGCCACCCTGCTTTTATCATCAAAGCCTGTCCGAGCTCTCATTCCTCATCCACATGCTAACTACCGGCAACACTTCATGTCTTCTGAAACAAATCAAGAAGAGTCTCCACTTTTTCTTCATCATCTATATTCCCAATACGGACTTCATTATCGTCATCGCCATCATCGTAAGTGTAGTTATCTTGTGGCGGTGGACTAAAATCTACCGATTTAGACAAGTACTCATCAGCCTTCTTCTTTGAATCCTCAATCTTGAGCTGATCCACCGAGGTCACCGTTATCTGATTAAGCGACTCCATCGACGAGCTTCTTGTTAGGGTTCCGGACACCACCGTTATCTCGTCCCTCTCGTCGATGGTCGATTCCAGAGAACACACTGATCTTGTGGCAAGTGATTGCGCCGAGTCGTGTTTGGATCTCTGCTTCACTCTCTTGCACCAACTATGCAGTGATTCTCTCACGCTTTCTGCTACCAAAGCCTTCTTCCACCGAGATCCCATCTGGAGTCATTAGTCAAAGAGAAAGTCAGTCATTGAAATGTAAGAATTCTGGACTAAAAGTAGTTATTGTTATTAGTTCTGGATTATAATATTCCTGCAACTTTGTTGTGACTACTGAGTGGCAATTTTTGGAAAAAAATGATAGAAATAACTGATGAGATAATGGATCCCACTTGTAGTATTGCACCCTATGAAATTGATCATGTTAAACAATAATACTGTCATGACACCGTGATCATGTCTGTTCCACTTGCATATAGACATGTCAGAATTTAAGATTTTTCCCCAACTCTCGTGGATTTTCTGCCAAATAAAATCTCTGACATGATTGAACACGATTGATCCTAAAACGGGGGAAAACAGCCCAAAATAATGATTATATTTTGATTGATCAAAAACCTCTTCGTGATGAGTTAGTCAATGTTCCTAGTCTTTCTTTTCTTTATAAATAGGAGAAGAGGAGTAGTGTAATGCAGGTTTTTTTTATTAAAAAAGATCATGATTAAAAAAATATTAACATATGTCAATAAAATGTGTCTGAAGTGGACGTATACGTGAGCTTGGCATGTTTTTGGTCTTCTCCATCGATCAAGCCCAACAACAAAAGAACATTTGTAACGTAGAAGAGAAACCTACTCTTTAAACTAACACTTTTGTTTATGAAATTGAGACATGAGTATTGAAAGGTAATAATGAAAAAAAAAGTTTCCCTTTGGTCTGAAATGAATGAAAATGTTATATTTCAGTTAAAATTAACTGCGAGAACCTCTAAAAAAACTATATAGGTTTTCATGTATTTAGATATACGAACTAAGAGAGAAAATTAAACCAACCTTCGAAACTATTACATTAAGGGGTACCGTCATGTAGCTACACCAGAACTGAACAATAACACTGCAAGTTCCATAATGAGTGGGAAAAATGTAAGATGGTCCTGCAATTTATTGTAGAATCTGGAAACCTCATGTCAAGAGATATATGACCAAGACAAACCATGCACAAACAATACTTCTAAAATAAGAGTGTACCTACCCAGATGCTAACCGTATGATGATCATATATTGGTTTCTCATGAAGCATGATCTATCTTTGAGCCCCCACTATACATAACAGAATTTCAAGAAAAAAAATTCTATCAGAGGATTCATGAAAAAGATTAATCCTAGCAATGAAAAATAAAATACACATGTTAATATGGAGGCATAGCCTCACCACCCCTGAAGGATTAAAACTTACCAAGGACCAGATATATGTTGCCATTTCGAAGGCATTCTGCAATGAACAGTGAAGAAAATAAGAATAAAAAAGATAAACCACTTAGCAGGTACCTATACTTCCATGTAATTTGTACCTATCATCTTTTTCTCTTTTTTATTAAATCCTTTAATTTTGCTTTGTTAGCATCTTTAGCTCTAGTACAAGGGCTAACGAAGCTAACAGAGCATAATTAAATGATTTAATAAAGAGAGAAAAAGATACATGTACCAAATGAAAAATTGATGGATAATATAGTTACATGCAAAATGGTTTTCCCTAACATGAAAAACCTAAGATGTGAAATCTCAAGTTTGAAAACACTTTTACCTGAAATATCACAAATTGTATCAGCCATAACAGTATCTCAGGTTTGTTGAACCAAAATAGGTCATCGCGTGGCTTTACTTGCATCCTGTCTGATGGACCTGTTTGCTCCCTAATTTCAAGTGCTAAAGTAGAAACAACATGCTGAAGTTTTGTCCCTATCAACATGACAAGCTTTTACATGTAGAATAATCAGGCATGGATTGTGAAAAAATCTTGATAGATTGTTTCATTAAAAGTGCTTTTTTTATTAGCTTCGATTTCAAAGGAAAATGAAACCAGAATATACTTACAATAACAGGAATGAATGAGAGCCAAAAGTAAATATTTAGACCTGCAAATTAGGAACTTTAATGTCTGGGAAATTTAAACTCAAACTAGAACAATTTCCACTAATAGATTTGGATTGGAAAAAGGGTTACCATGAATGTTCACAAAGATGCAGATTATGGCATAACCCCAAAGTGGCCAACTGCAAGTCAACAAAGGCAATTGTTAGATGTTACAATCACACTACTCCTAGTAAAGAGTGAATCAACTTCAATCATCCACTTATATAGTAAAGTATAATTCTTGTTTCTGAACATGTATAGTAAAAAGAAGCTTACTATTGGTCGTCTACAGCGTTTATAGGTTCATTATAGGTCTAAGTACATGGCTTTCTAAGTGGATTGGCTTGGAGGGTATTTACAGTATGTCTGGAGCTGTGCTATGAGTAAAATGTGTGGGGATATTGTGGGGTTTTATGTAGGGCGTTTGTTGTGCCTTTTTTTGGGCGTTTGTTGTGTCTCTTTTGGGTCAACTTTATTAATGACAAGTTAAAACATTGCAACTATGCTAAAATAACTAATATTGGTTGGCACTGCAAAATCACTTGAAAGTTAAAAAGAAGAAAATGAAACTATTGTATGAGAATGCTTACCTTATTCCTAGAATACCATGAAATTCGTCTTCCATGCTGCGAACCATGTAATTATGGAAGTTATATGAAAGTGGTAATTTATGCTTCTGTAAATTTCAAAGCAGGAAGCAAGTTAGACACTGGTGCAAAATTCAGTTATCCAAGAGGATGAGGAAATCGATGATTCTATTCTATGAATGTAACTGAGTCTAACCCTATCTCTTATTATTCTCAGAAAGCAAGATGGCCACTCAGTGAACTACTTACGATGTAGTTAAACAGGTTTCTTCAAGAGAAGCAAAAAATGAAGACAAAAAACCACAGAGGTATGTATTATTCGGTTATAATCCCTTAAAAAAGCCAGAACAAAAGAGAAAACATCCTTAACAAATTAGATACTTACAGTGATGAAACCCTGACGAAGTGCAAGATAGTCAGATTTTTGTATAGCACTCCTAAATTGGCGCAGAAAACAAAGCTGCAAGGCAAAACTACAAATTACCATTACCAGCAGTTTAATACCGCCAGAACCTGTACAAGACTGATATTTAGCAAAAAAATAACTGCAAAAATTCTTCCAGTGCAGTAGGTTTTCACTAAGCTGGCACCCTTTGAAAATTTATTTGATTCCAGTAATATAAAAATCATTTCCTCATTAAACAGTCCACATCAGGTGGACTAGTTTAAAAGTTTACAGCTGATAAAGATTAAGAATATGCATAATTTCATATTTGATGATACATTACCATCCAGATTAATGTTGGACTCCTGCTCCATGGATGAGAAGTGTGGTGGAAAACAAAGGTTGTTTGTCTCCTCATCACCTTGTTTTTCTTTTCTGTGAGACAAATTAATAAAAATAAGGGCAGTTTCTCAGACATGCAATACATGATATGAATGATGATTACGCCGTAGAGAAACACTGTGGCACCATGTTTGAAAAAGTTGTCATATTGACAAAGAACATAAATCATAGCAGATAATGTTTAACTGATAATCCTAATTAATATGATCTGTCCCTTTATGCATGTAAATTGAATAGAAAATGGGTCATTCCAACTTCCAACCGAGTACCACGATATTATTGTCACATTGCAAGTCAAGTCAGGTCATCAGCTAGAAGATGTAATTGACAATGCTTCATTATGCTTAGTCAATTTTGGGCTGGTCTTATTTGATATTCATAAGTGTAAACAGACCCAGCTACCAAAACTAGCTAACCCAATCTGCAATGTTTTATTGATACTCTTTATTGATAAAATTGTTAGAAGAATCAAAGGCCATGATAATTTTATCTTAAACTGCTTCAAGGATGTAAAATGGGAAAAAGAGTAAAAATGTCCTTTTGGGGTGCTATTATGTCAACCAATATTTTTTGTGAAGAAGGTTTCAAATTTTCTAGTGTACGCTAAACCAGGGGAAAAAAGGAAGTAACAGAAAAATGGAAAAGCTTTAGCATTGAATCACAAATTTAAGGCAGAATAAAGGTTTCTGTCATTGTAGCGATTCATTTGCTCATGTACCTAATAGATTTTCTTCAGCTGCTATGCTGGCCTGGTTTTCCCATCTTCTCCAACTATAGATCTGTGACAACACAACACATCATAAACAGAAAATAAACCAAGGAGCAATGGCTGGATGGCATGATGATGAAATCAATTGCTAATTCTAAGGTTATTTTGTTGACCAACAACATAAATGATGGACGTGGACCTGGTGACCAGACATAAAGAACAAAAGCCATTGAACTCAGAGAAGTTGATGGACTATCTGATTGAATTAATGGTTTCAATTTGATCATTTGCAAAAAAATATAAATTAATCTATATTGTTTATATAAGATTTGATCTGAACAATTCAGAACCACAATGTAAGCGCATTAGAGAAAAATGCGGTGGAGAGAAATTAAGAAAGCCGATATGGAGGGTTTGGAACAAAGCTCTTCGATGAAGACAATGATTTTTATTGTGCCTAGTACACTAAAAATTATTGGAAAAGAAGAAGAAAAAAACTCAGACAAGGAGGTGCTACACATGCTTATTGCTGCTAGCGGTTGTAACAGTACTCACAGATTTGGTTTTTGCAATAGTGAAAACTTTTGATGCCTACTAACCTTGCTCATTGCTAAACCAACAGCCAGACAACTGTACAGAACATGAGTGATCCCTAGCACAAACAAGAATCGGTGCAGCTGCTCAAGACCCTCATATGAAACAAATGGTTCATGCCCCTGCATTGATTTATAAGCAAAGAAAACATCTTAGATATTGACTAATCAAGAGTGACTCCACCATAATGAAGAGAATCATACATGTTTCCTTCATTGTATGGAGCTTAAAGAATGAACCACACTATACAGTTTTCTGTTACATCTATTTTTTTTTTTTTATATGTATATGTTGATACTCCCTCTTACCATAAGACACATCCAACAACCTCACCAGAACCAACGAGAGGTGGTTAAGTCATTAACTTTGTTTTAAAATATAAGAATTCCAATTTTACCCATATTTTCAAATTTTACATTCTTTCGCAATGTTAATGGCTTTAAATATAGGTGATTTTGAAAATAATTTAATTAATACTTCATCAAAACACATACAATAAAGACCATCTTTCTCTTCTAGAAGGTGCTTTATATTAAGGATACCGGGAAGTATATTGATTGTGTGACTCATGGGATTATTCTAGGAATGATCTATATCGGTCCTTCCCATTTGTTCTAAGGCAGTTCACACCTAAGCTTGTCATTCCTTCCTTCTCAGTTTCTTCATCTGATCCCTCTCTAATCATAATTCATCTGGTTCTGAAATCCCCCACCCCCTGGTGCTCTAAATTCATGGCAAAATCATTTAAGTACTTATCATTAGCAATCAGGTGTTTACCTCCTCCACAATGTACTAACTGCCCCAATCATTGGTTAAATGTATCAAGCACCTTTTAAATTCAGTGGAAACCATTTTTCCAAAGACCTTATTAGCATACCACACTCAGAAAGCAAAGCTAAATAGAAAAGTATATTACCTCAGGACACAGATGAAATGCACCACTAGTCAGTCCCTCTGGGATATCAGTGTTGTTAGTGAAAGCCAGTGGACTTTCAAGCATGAT
>QFDD01002149.1:0-28799 GCA_006871305.1 Vachellia collinsii | reverse complement strand
AGACGGACGCTCGTGTCGCTGAGGCATGCGGTCACTGGCATTGGTCATAGGCATGGAGCCTCTTGTGAGTCTTGGTCACTGGGACCGTCATTAGGGCCCTACTCTAGGCTTCCTCTGTCAATTGGACCGAGGTCTAATTGAGCCCAAAGTCATTTTTTGGACATACAACCCTCGAAATTTAAGTACACATTCAAGTAGCTACAAGCATGATAGAGTTTCAATGAACCGACCACAAAAGTATTCTGCAAAAACAACTTATTATATAAAACATCAAGTAAAATAGGAGTTGACTAAATGAAATAAATTATGGTAATATCATTACTCAAATGCAGCACATACATTTTCCACAAGCTCCAGCTCAAGATCCTTAGTTGATTCACCATTAGGATAATAAACTGAACCAATCAAATTGCTGAACTTATCAACACCTTCCAGGACAATGCAAACCTAGATATGCCCACATAAAATTCAAAGAATTTACAGAAATTCACAAAACAATATGCCTTGTAGAAGTAGGCCACTCGGTTCAGCACACGCATCCCAGTGAAAAATTTAGCATCCAGCGTAAAAGGATCAGCAACAATTTTAGCAGACATTAAAATTGCATGTCTTTGGGCAGATGTAAGTGGGGCTTTAGGTTCTCCAGGAACATCTCCATTAGTCTCATCAGTGGCCAACTCTGTTTCAACAACCGTTTTTGTTGCAGCCCTCCTTCCCATTTGTGGAGCCTAATTCAAATCGATCATTGAATCAAACGATCCTTGAAATCAAAACATGTTTGAAACAAACGATCCTTAAATCTACTTAATTAGTTCAAGGAATTACTTGCCCGAGAATGCGAATCGTCTACTACAGTCGTAGAAATGAATATGAAAAAAATTAGTAAGCAAAGAAGCACAATCCTGATATACAATTCCAGTGAGTTTGACCAAACGGGAAAAAAAAACGTAGCTATTAAAGAAATCGTGTGGGAAAACTCACTATGGTTCACAATGGTTTAAAACAAGGACTATCTAAGCCGGAACCTAGCCCTCCTCTGTCAACCTATCCATCTTGAAATCCCAAAGCCAGAGACATCAACAGAGTGGATGAGATACGTTAGTACCAAGGTGAAAAACATCAGCGCATAAAAAAGAAAAAAGATCGATCGCTTCCCTGATTGTACCAAAAAAAGAAAAAAGACACGAAATTAATATCAAATTTATCAAAAATAATCAAGCATCGCAACGTCAAGTAGATCAGCCTTAAAGGGGAAAGAAGCAAAAGAAACAACCACATTTGGAAGATGCCTAGTTATGAAATTTAAATATCATTTGACCAAAAAAAATTTAAATATCAACAAGCAAAACAATTGGTAGAGTTAGATCCAAACGCAAAGAGAATGTACATGAAGGTTGGCATGTTAGATCTAAGAGGTGAATATATATATATAGTGAGAGAGAGAGTATCGTCGCTAGTAGGAGAGGGGGCAGGGCCTTTCCAAAACACCAAGCTCATGACCAGATTGACCTACAGTCTTTATGAGATTGAAGGACCCTTCAAAGTCTCACGTGACTACAACGTCCAAATTCGAGGACAAAGACGAAATCCATTACGCCACCGGCGAAAAAGAGCCCATACTTGCTCTCCCTCTCACGTTCCCATTATTAGTAACACTTCGCTTTGAACTGTCTGTAGAACCTTCAACTTCAAGAGTAAAATCCTTCATCTGGGAAAAGAAGAAGAAGAAGAAGAGAGAGCATTAAATTTGAAAACCTAAGCGGGGTTGAAGGCATTGAGTCAGCTGATTACCGAAATGTTGATGGAGACGAGGGAGAATGTGAATATGACATAGATCATTAAGAGTAAGAAGATTGATGCATCAACTAATATGGAGACTGTTAAGACGAGGAAACCGATGCAAGAACACTAGAAAAAAATTCATTGATTGGTCTCCTGCCTACATGTGGTTGATTTCATTGTAAAATTCTTGCCGTCATCTTTCATGCACTCCTGAACATGCATATCCCACACTTCTAGCTTGTTTAGATTAGTTTTTGGAAAGTGATTATACATAATTCAAGGTAAGTATGTGAGAGAAGTTTTATCTCGACTTGTGTAAAAGTGATTATAGAAGTGATTCTAACAGTTTGACAAAAAAGTCCTTCTTGGCTCTCAACTACGGCGGGGCCAAGGGAGGGGTGAGCATTTGAAGAGAGAGAGAGAGAGTTAGAGAGAGCCTCTTTTAGATGATGACAGGACGTGTTGGGCAATGAGAGAAAATGGTGAGGGTTTTGAAATTTGAAAGTCTTCCTTATAAACAGTAACTTGGTGGAAGAGTTTTTATATTGATGATTGATGATTGATGATATTGATATATTGATGATGATGATATTGATATTGATTGATATAATCATAACAGTAATGAGTCCCATGGCCAGATTCATATTAGCGTTTTGTCGTACTCTTGTGATGGGAATTGTTGAAGCACTCCGATTTATATTCAGATATTGTCTTGATCTTGTGAAAGCAATTGTTCAGGCAATCCAATTCATAGGAAGATGTTTTTGTTCTCCCGTCGAAAAACTTATGAAGGCACCGGGCCAACCGGGTCGGTTAATGCCGAGATCCGTCTTTGAAGCTGACCCAAGAGGCTACTTTCTTGCATTGCGAGGCAAATAATAGCCAAGCAGATCATCAAGAAGATCTGGCTAGATGTATCCATGGTTATTATGTATGATACTTTCTGATCTCGTTCTAGTGTGTTCTGTAATTTTCCTTGTTTTGATGTTTGCTTTTTGTTGTTCTGAGAAATACCAAGATTATGTACTGGTTATTATTAAACTCATGAGCTGTGGCTTTCTTATGCTAATTATGTATTGCGTGATGTTATTAAAGTGTTTGGGTAAGCGTCGTGATGTGACCCTAAAAAGAAGCTTTTGAGGGGTTGGAACCACGGTGGATGAACTGAGCCTGTTTGGCTCATCTTTTCATCAGAAGGAGTTTTTCGGGAAAGTTTCATTTCATTAAAAGCATTAGTCTATGTAAAGTAATAAAAATATGAATCATTTTGCTACTTGAGATATCAGAACCACTAATTCTAAACTTTAACAACTAAAACTAAAATGATGACAAAGGTAAACGTTAAAGTTATATTAATCCCAAATCATATTAAGAAATATTAATTATTAAACCTCAATAAACATCTTGATGTAACTTAATTCTTATAATTTCAATAGTTAAAATTGTCTTTAAAATTTTCATTCAGTACAACCAATCATATAATTTAAACTTTAAAGCCTTAGTCGTTAACTTGTTTTTTAAGACAATTATAGTTCATCTAATTATATTTTTTAAATGTAGGATTGGATTTTTTAAATGATTAAATATATAGAACTGAATTATACTAAGTCAAAATTTAATATTTAAATTTATATTAAATCAAACGATAAAAATTAAGTTACAGTGATTCTTTTGCAAAACACATGTATATTTTTACTAAGTGCAATAATACTTGTGGTATTATTAATCATTAAATGTTGGCACCTCTTTCAATAGATATTTGAACTTTTGTTTGTCATGTTGTGATGGAGTATAGACAAACTCTTTTTACTAGACTCAATCCCGATTGGTGAGTTACACGGAGTTGAAAGGAACTAAGTTGTAATAGAAGTAAAATCCCATGATGATGGATCAAATGATTAATTACTTCTCAAAGCATTAATATAATATTTGGTTTCTAATGTTTACCCTCATTTTACTTTTAGTTCCTTAAATTTGAATAAGTAATTTTGATTTCTTAAGAGGTAAAACAGTCTAAATCTTTATTAAACTATACGAACTAATGTTTTAAATGAAATGAATCTTAAAAAATCAAAATCACTTTCTTAAAATTTGAATGAACAACATTAAAAAAATGAGAGTAAATTTGTAGTATTAAATATTATCCTTTCTTCAATCAATTAATATTAATAGTGAGACAATGTTGGTACTATTTATGCTTTTGAAACTTTTTAAAAGAAAAGTAAAAGTACAAAAATAGAACAATAAAGGGGAGAGAGGGAGCGATGGAAGATGGGGCAGGCAGGGCACTAGTCTGTTCTTTGTATCCACCGTTAATTAATTGGGATGACTAAACTGGTTGATAGATTTTTGAAACTAAGTGATATCACTTTTATAATGAATTTTATAACATTCTCACTTAAATGAAGATACTTTTATTTTATGTTAGTTAACAATATTACTCAATATATTGATCACTCTTTAAACTGACAACTTCCATAATGGTATTATATTATTAAAGATTAGTTTGATATTTTTTTTAAATATTGAAATGATAGATTCCTACTTTCCCTTTTACATATCATTTTGCTTATCATATGATATTTCTAAATTTAAGAGGTATTTTTTAAGGATTTACCAGAAAATTAAAGATTTTTTATACACACCCAAATTTAAGAAAGGTAAAAGTAAAATCAACATAGCGTTGGAGTTTCAGTGATAACCCCTGATGTATTTATATGACCCAGTCAACCATTAATTGAGTCATTCAGTTTTTCCTCCAAATGTTTTTTAGGGGGGGGTGTCTCTTGAGCGCATGTCCCGAGACCACAGTTTGCATCTTGCCGTGGTAGTTGAAAAATTCCAAGCTATGCAAGTGACACTAGACTAATCCGTCGTGCCCTCGACTATGTAGCATAAGGCATTAGTTGTTTAGAGGGATCACATCTTATGGGTGTTTGTCATAATCCCAAGTAAACTTGGTAGAGGTGTTAGTCAAGAGGGTTCAGAGAAATTCAAATTAATGTAAAACCTGTGTTAAAAGTGATACATTTTGAAATAGATAATGCTTCAGCTTCTGTGGATAGGTTGTCCATGTCTATCGCTTAGTTATTTATTTAGAATTTTTGGAATTTTTTTTTAACATTGATCCTGTTAAACAAGTTATTTATTTATGTACTTGGATTTATTTAACTTTTGATTTTATATAGCTTCATCTATATTTATGATTTCATAGTATGTTGGCATATTATTATTCAAAGGAAAATATGTTAAATTATTTTTCTTCATTTTTTTTCATTAGATTTCATATATAAATGGACTATTATTCACCA
Organism: Vachellia collinsii; assembly: GCA_006871305.1. NCBI lineage: Eukaryota > Viridiplantae > Streptophyta > Magnoliopsida > Fabales > Fabaceae > Vachellia > Vachellia collinsii. The sequence continues at coordinate 23,706 of QFDD01002149.1, read as the reverse complement.
GAAATTTATTCTTGGTCTCCGATAGCACTATTGACTCTATACTTCCATTTGAATAATGTATATCCATGAAATCAGTCCTAAATATAAGCCTTGACTTGTAGTGTATAGACTTTTGTAGTTGTTGTTTGATGTAAACATAAATTTAAACTTATTTATTACATTGAAAATTAGATGCTCCATATAGCCTATAAACAGGATCCCTATCTTACTTTGTATATGTATATACATATACATATGGTGTAATTGATGAGAACTTCAAATGCTATTTTAGGATTTTAAATCATTGTAGAATTTTTGGAAGTCTATTTTACAAAGGAGACTCTACCAAAATTTTTACAATAAAATTAATATTATGGGATAAGTTATTATTTATGAATTTAAAATGGTTTATGCATACCATTGTACTAATTATGATTTTAAGAATGGTATGGTGAGTAGTAAATTAAATATTTATTTATAACTGTGAAAATTAAGAAATGTGAGAACTCTTATATTCCATGCTACAACTCAAGGTCCTCTTCATGACTTCAAAGGCCCAATTACTATATTCCCAGCAAAAAGTGGGATCTTCAAGAGGCTAGTAAAAACATTCAAGCTTCCGTTCTCTTCATTAAAAGCTTATAATGTTATTATATATGTTGAGTACATGGCAAAGCATAAATATTCACGAAATTGGTGTAATGCAAGTGGCGAAGAAGCTTTAAGGTGTGTTGGGTCATGCAACAAGCCCAACAAAAGGATGTCCAAGGCCTTTGTGCAGTCCAATTGGAAGAATCCACTTAAAGTATCATATAATAAGCATGTGCCTTCGAAGAAGACCACAAATGAACTCCAAGAAGTGGATAAAAGGCATCCTTATGCATTGATATTTTTTAATTTTATTTTTAATAGTTTCTTTGAATAAGGCCTTTTGATCAATGATTGTTTCAGAAAATCTTGTTTCATTTCCTCCTTTTAGGTAGAAGACTTTTATTCTTGAAGATGAAGTAATTTCCTCATTCTTCAGTGGTGCCAAATATAATTAATGCAAAAATAAAGGGATACATTTGAGATTTTGATCAGATATCAATTATGGATATATTATCATAAATTGCATGGTTGTAAGCTAAATTAGAAATAGTTATATTTAGGATAAATAAAAATAATAGTAGTAGTAATTAATAATTTACAATTCTGAACATAAAAAAACAAAGAAAAGGGTCTCAGCTTAGTTTTTATTTCAATTGTTTTTTTATTTATTTTATGTTGTCTTCTTTATTTCTTTTAACATCTACGACATCATTGGACTTAAGAGAGCGTCTTTGGGTAATGTTTCATTGTCTTCAACAGGAGGACGAGAGGACCATGGAGATGATTGAATCGAGGACAGTAGGTCACCATTCACTGTGGATTCATCTTCACCTGAAACAGTGGACAAAGTAGAGGAGCTTGAAGGACAATCCGAACCAGAGGACGTTGAAGAGAAATGAAGTTTGAAGAGAAAAATCATTTCATTTCCTTTCCTTTCCTTGTGATTTTGGATGCTGGAATGTTTTATTGTGTTGATATGGATTTGGTTATAATTATGAGTGGTTAAACTGTTCATAATAGGATTATTTAAAACCATTGCATGGATTGAGACTTGTAATTACTTTTTTTAGTTGTTAATGATAAATGTGTTGATTTAATTTGTGCTTATTGCTCATTAATGACTGGCCATCATTTTGATTGCTTTGTTTATCTAATTCTGTCTTGAGAAATCTGATTCAGATATATAACTGAGTTAAATCATGCTAGACCTGAATTTTATGAGTATATATGAATGGTTTGTTGGAAACACAGAGATTTTAGTTAAGATTTAGTTACTAAGCTAGCATTGTCTAATCAATGTTGTCGCTTTATGGTTATATTTTCATTAACTGTAAAAAGATATTGTAAAAGTTATTTGAGAATATAAGATTTCGTTTTAACTTGAGAATACAAATAATATTAATTAAAAATATTATTTTTCAAATAAATATTTAGTTATATATGATTATTACATTCGATTTGATCAGGTTAATCCCGATTTGACCCACTGATCCTTAAACCATTGTATTAACCGAATCAATTATTGGTCTGATTTTTTGAATTTGGTTAAAATAAAAAATATCTGTATGCCAAGGATTGTAGCTTGTATAAAACTCAAGTTGTTCTCTCAGGAGCCTTTTTATTAACTACCTAGTAATTTTTTTTTTTTTTTTGCCAACAATTAACTACCTAGCAACTAGATGCTACGAAAGTGCAACAAAACATGACTTGGAATTTTTAAATCATTTAAAATTATAACTACTCAACGTAATGAAAATACTTGTTTTTGGGATCTTTTGAATAAGAGCGAGAATGAAGTGATTAGAATTTAGAACGCAAATAATATGAGTTTACCATAATCCCTCAAGTGATTAATTACTTCTCAAAGTGCTAATATAATATTTGGTTTTTGAAGTTTACCATAATTTTATTTGGTTTCTAAAGTTTACCATAATTTTACTTTTAGTCCTTAAATTTCAAAAAAAATAGTTTTGATTTTTCAAAAGGCAAAATTATCTAGGTTTTTATAAAATTATATGAATCAGTTTTAAATAAAATGAAATTTACAAAATCAAAACCACTTTGTTAAAACCTGAGTGGTCAAAATTAAAAAAAAAAATTGAGTAAATTTGAATAATTAAATATTGTCTTTTCTTGGATCAAGTGAGATACTACCGGTAATATTTATGCTTTTGAAACTTTTTAAGAGAAAATTAAAAGTACAAAAATATAACAATATAGGGGAGAGACAAAGAAGGAGCGATAGAAGATGGGACAGGACACTAGTCTGTTCTTTTTATCCACTGGTTAATTAATTGGCAAAGGAATTATACGTTAATTAATTGCGGTGGTGTTAATACTTTTATTTATTAACTAAAAGCACTGGTATTTCTTTATACACACACACACTAAAAGCATTAATATTTCTTTAGAGCTACCTAACACTCCAACCCAACCCCTGCCTCTTTATTTTACCCAAAAAATAATTTTCAAAGCTTGTTCATCTCTCTTTCTATGATTTTTTTTTTTTTGAATAAACTCTTTCTATGATTTTGTAAACGGAAAACCATCAAAAAAATTTTAATGACATGATATTAATCCATTCAAATTTAATGAAGGTAAAAGTAAAATCAACATAGCGGTGTTGATAAAAAAAAAAATCAACGTAGAGTTGGAGTTTCAGTGATAACCCCTGATGTATTTATTTGACCCAATCAACCATTGAGTCATTCAGTTTTTCCTCCAACTTATCTCTCCCCCCCCCCCCTCATTACAAACTGTTGATCGTATCATCATAGCTCAGGTAGCAAAAATGAAGTTGGTTGCCTCCAGCAGCAGAAAAATGAACTGGTTTGAGACTACTACAGGAAATATGAACTGGTCCAAGAGCCCAGAAAATTGGTATGAGAGCTTCCCAATCACCGATTGGTTTGAGATTATAAAAAAATGGTTTCAGGAGCTAAGTGAAAAGGGAATATTCAGAGACATACTTATTGGAGTTGGAGCAGTTCTTCTTCTTGTCGTCGCCCTCATCTGTATTTGTTTCTGTGCAAAGATAATCATCACAGCAATTAGTCTCATGGTCGGATTCATATTAGCGTTTTGTCGTACTCTTGTGATGGGAATTGTTCAAGCACTCCGATTTATATTCAGATGTTGTCTTGATCTTGTCACAGCAATTGTTCGAGCAATCCGATTCATACTAAGTTGTTTTTGTTCTCCGGTCGGAAAACTTATGAAGGCACCGGGCCAACCGGGTCGGTTAATGCCGAGATCCGTCTTTGAAGCTGACCCAAGAGGCTACTTTCTTGCCTTGCGAGGCAAATAATAGCCAAGCAGATCATCAAGAAGATCTGGCTAGATGTATCCATGGTTATTATGTATGATACTTTCTGATCTTGTTCTATAGTATGCTTTGTATTTTTCCTTGTTTTGAGGTTGGCTTGTTGTTGTTATGGTGTTCTTCGTTGAGAAATGCTAAAATTATGTACTGGTGATTATTAAACTCATAAGCTTGTAGTTTTCTTATGCTAATTATGTATTGCGTGATGTTATTAATATATAAGAGTTAGTTGATTGCTTTTGTTAAAAGAGTAAAGGAGTTAACTTAACTGCTATATTTATCATTTTTTATATTAATTTATCTTATTTATAAATAGATATACAATGTTATAATATATATAAATATTTAAGAATATATGTTATAATTAAATAATTTATTTAAAAATTTTTAATCTTTGAAAAAATTAATTACCTATTATATTAAAGATTGACTTTGATGATTGATGAATATGGTCAATTTTCTTTAATCTATATGAAACATTCTAAAAATAATTTATAAATAAGATCAAGTGATTACTTTTTAATTGTTATTTAATTTTTGAGTAATTACATATTACCTTTAGTTTTTAAAATAAGAATCAATTAATTTTTTTGAAAAGATTAATAAGACTAAATACATTGCGTAAATGTGTTTATTTATATGTATTATTGAATTAGATATAAGTTTATAAATAGAACAAATTAAATTAAAATATAAATACTTTTAAAATGATTTATTTAAATTCTTTAACGTAAGTTAAAAGGATTAATTTACTGTTGCACTAAGCACAAGAGGTAAAGGCAAAGCTAATATGTTCTTTGCACCTTATGCTAATTTCTCCTAAAAAGTAAAAACTTCTACTATCAAAAAAAAAAAAGTAAAAACTTCCCGGTGAATAATTGAAAATGCAGACAAAGACTTGACTCAAGTCTATGGAGTTGTTTTATTTTTTTCACGTTAGATGTAAAAAAATAAATAAAATAAAAGGTCATTTCCAGCCACAACCAATAGAAGCTCCAAACGTTATTAAAGTAGGCATGCTCTAGTCCAACCCTAACACAACTTTCCAGAAGATAATGTGAAACAACACTGGCTGGCATATATAATAATAAATCAACAGCGACATATATAAAGAAGTAAGGAATCAACAGTGACATATATAATAATGATACTTTACTAATTAATGTACCACTGCTGCTAAATCTTTCAAGATCAGTGACATATATGATAATGAATTTTTGGTAAAACATATACCTTCGTCGTATGTGAATAAATAATTAATTGATGTTAAAAAAAAACTAACATTGACATTTAAAACATTGTTAAAAAATCTATTTATTTTTAACTTTTTAAACAAGAAAAAATAAAATTGTTCAATTTTAACACTTTTAGCCCATCTGTATTGAATTCAAAAAAAAAAATTTGAAACAACATTGATTTTGAGTTAAAATTTTCAAGATAAATTTATTCATTAATTAATCTTGATAAATTATATGGAATAACGTAAGTTTAAGTGTTGTTGGATATGTTGAAATCAGATTAGAGTAAACAAGTTTGAAACTTCCGACAATTATCCTTAAATTTTAAAGAAGAGACTAAATTAGCAATAATAATTAAGTTGAAAAGTAAAAAAAAAATTATTTTTTGTATTGAAATTTGTATTTGTTATTTAATTTTTAAGTAATCAAAAAAAGATTATGGTAAATTTAATGCTAATTATTGAAATCTAATGTTATAGTAGTTGTCTGAAAACTTCACGATGTGATCTTTGGCGAAGCTTCTAATGCTCAGGTTTATGCTATTTCAGAGTGCCTTTCTCAGTTTTGCGCGATCTCAGGTATGAAGGTGAATGCACAAAAATTTAGAGTTTTCTTTTCTCCTAACGTTGACCCGAATAGGTGCATGGAGTTGAGTACAGAACTGGGTTTCACCTCTACGACGGATCTGGGGAAATACTTGGGAGTGCCTTTTCTGCATAGGAGAGTTACTAAAGATACATTTCGAGAGGTGGTGGATAAGGTGGATAAACGGCTCGCTGGATGGAAAACAAATTTACTGTCCTTATCAGGGTGGAATACACTGATTGCTTCTGTCACAGCAGCCATCCCAAACTATATTATGCAAACGGCCTCCTTACCAATGAGCACATGTGAACAACTAGAAAGAAGAAATAGGGATTTCCTCTGGGGTTCAACGACTAATCAGAAACGCATACACCTGTTGGAGTGGGGGAAGATATGCCAATAGAAAGCTAGGGGGTCTTGGAATACGGCACATACATCAACAGAATCAAGCCTTTCATATGAAGCTTGGCTGGTAATTGATAAAACGGGGGGACACATTGTGGGTACAAGTTGTACGGAGTAAATACAATTGTGGAGTGGATGTGCTGCCAGTCATCTCTGAACGAAAGGCAGGTTCAAATATCTGGGCAGGTATTAAGGCGTCCTGGAACTTTGTGGAGCAAAATCTTCAATGGAATGAAGACCGATCGAATGTGAAGTGGGAGGGTACCAAGGACGGATCTTTCTCTGTGCGATCAGCGTACCAGTTTCTCAATGATAGACAAGGGTTAGAAGATACTACCTGGAGGAAGATATGGAAGTTATCTGTCCCGCAGAAATGCAAATCTTTCGCCTGGTTTCTATACCATGAACGTTTGCTTACTAATGAAGCAAGAAAAAGGAGGAAACTGACAGATAATGATAAATGCAGCATATGTCCTAGTCAGATTGAGGACATCCTCCATGTAATCCGTGACTGTCTAGAGACAAGGAATTATTGGAATTCGATCATCCCGATGCGTCTTCGTGCCTCCTTTTTTCGGCTGGATGCCTCTTCTTGGGTCAGAATGAACTTGCGTTTTTCGGATCCTCTCTCGTTGACCAATTGGCCTGAAATGTTTGCCTTGTCAAGTTGGTTGCTGTGGAATCGGAGGAATACCAGAATCTTCGAGCGCCGACAGATAGGGAATAACTTGATTCTGGCTCAAGCACTAGCAAAAATCGAAACGATACAGCTATCTAGATTCAAGCTAAGAGGCACGACAGCTCACGGGTCTGCTGGCTGTATCCTCCATAGTAACTGGGAGGCACCAGGAGATGGATGGTTTAAGCTAAACGTGGACGGAGCGAGTGCTCAGAGGATTGGAGTCGCAGGTGCTGGGGGAATCATTCTGTCCAGAGGAGGAGAGTGCTTAGCAGGTTTCATGCACCGACTGACTAGCGGTGATTCCCTTACTGCTGAACTGTGGGCTTCCTTGTTGGGACTGAAGCTGGCTTGGGATCTTGGGTTCCGAAAAATCATTCTTGAAACAGATTCGGAGGAGGTGGCGAATCTGTCCATTATGGGTTGTACTGATAACCATAGCGAGTGGCAGTTGGTGCGGGACATACAAGACATACTTAGCAGGGAATGGGTGGTGCAGGTTCATCGGATATCCCGAGGTGCAAATGGGGTGGCAGATTTTCTAGCTAAGAGGCCCTCACTTGCTCTCCGGGCTTTCATCCTTTTTCTGGTAGCTTTCCTGAGTTAGATGCTTATGTGGCAAATGACATTGATTTGACCATTCCCCCTCACAAGGGGGGTAGGTTGTGGTTCCTTTGTATCAAAAAAAAAAAAAGAGTGTTGGATCCACATAGTTGCTTTATTATTTTGATGTTAGACACAAAACAAAATGCAACAAAAGCTCGACACGTTTTGCTTTATTCCTCCACATGTCGTAGCAGTGATTATTAAAGTCGCATGCTCCAATCCAAACTTAACAAAACTTTATAGAAGATAATGCAAAATGATTTTTTTATCTATTTTTTAAAATTTTAAATTTTGTAAAGTCTATTTTTCCCTCTCAATTAGTTCTTATCCATACAAGGAAACAAAGGAAGCTAACAAAGTAAAAGTTAAATAAACTGGCAGTAATAACATAGTAAAATTGAATTATTTTAGTACATGAAAAATGTTTTATACCTCAATTTTTTAAATATATTGTATTCATAATTCATATACTATTTTAATCCTTAATATAAAGTTTAGATCTAATTAATCAATTTTAAATAAATTGAATAAATTATTTAATTATACGTGAAAAAAAACTTTAAGGAAAGAGCCACTATCATACTCACAGTGACAGTCTACATCCAAGGAGAAATTATTAAAGTAACGCATGCTCCACTCCAAACTTAACAAAACTTTATAAAAGATAATGGAAAACCATTTTTATCTTTTTTTCCCCCATAAATTTTAAATTTTATACTGTCTCTTTTTTCCCTTTCACTTAAACATTTTTAATTTTGTTTTGTCTGCACCAGTAGTTCCTGTACATAGAAGGAATAACGATGTTAACAAGGTAAAGTTACGTGAGTTAATCCTTAATAGTAATGAGAGAGTAAAATTAGCGTATTTCATCATATGCTATTTTGATCATTAATGTAAAACTTAATTAATTTTTTAAATAAATTAAACATCTTAAAGAAATTAAATAAATTATTTAACTATACCATATATTATGTAATTCTTTTGAAATGGTTATATGTATCTTTATGTTATACTCCTTCAACCTTAGTGTAGCACATTGATTAGAAATTTTTTTTTATTCTAACCATGAGTGATCAAATAACTCGTTACTTACTACTGTTCCAATCTTATTATAATATTTCTTTAGGGATAAGCACGTTACTTTAAATTATCAGTCATCAAACAGCAAGTATTGATAAAATGTTACTTTTTCTTTAGGGAAAATTGGTAGAAAATCCTCCATTGGGGAATTTATTATCTAAAAGGACCTGGACCCTTTTGCAATTTGAAGGTCCTTCATTGCTAATAAGTTGAATGGTTAAAGGACACAATTGCCCCTAGGAAAGAGGAGAAAACAAGGACCCCCTGGAAGCTGATCGGAAAGGAAAGCAGAGAGCAACAAAAAAAGATTTGAGCTTTGAGCTTCATTGGTAGAGTCTTTGCGGCCTCTGCTCTGCGTCTTTGCGGCCGCCATCCACCACGGTTCCTTTTCACCAGACTGCCTCAGCTGAGGTTACTTCCCTTTCCCTTTTATGGATTTTTCATTGTTCATTTGTTCTTGCTAGGGATTGTAGAAAGAGAACCCGGCTACCTATTTCATTCGCTTGATCAGATAAAGCCACCCGATCGATTTGACCTACTACTTTGGACCCTGCTTTGACCCAGTCGTGAGACGAGCTGCGTACAAAAGGTTATTTACTAAGCTTAAGAATTGTGCTTGTCATCTCGACTCATTCATGCCTACCCTACCTTGGTTATCCGAGTTTGCTGCTCCAACCATTACCAAACTAATACCTATTCTGTTTAGTACTTCAGGTGCTTCTGTTGCGTATAATGTAAATCCCGCAGTGGACCATTTACTCTGCCATAAGTGCCTTTCTTTCTTCTGGTTTTGTCCGTATTGAGCTTTCGTACCCTACCTCAGCAATCTTCACTCCTCTCGCAGCAAGAAAATGGATGCACATTCTGGTGCTAGTTAGTTGCTGCACCTCTTGCCTTATAACTCCATTTAATTTTAAACTAATCAAATCTTGTTGCTACCTTCCCATTCAATTTATTTGATTGATTGGTTGTATAGTTTGGATATGCTAATTTCATTGATTTTCTTCCATCACAGTCATGTTTATTTTTAAAGTATTGATGATATCCATTTGCTATAAAATGGTATAGACTGGGAGAAGAATAGGGAAACCCACGAGTTGAACAAGTGATCCCATGCATTTGCTATTTCCACCATATTTATAATTCATGGTTACGGTTGAACATTCTTTCTCCCGTTGATGTAGGCTTTAAAAAGCAACAAGTATTATGCTACTCTGCCTGGGAGAATTGAAGTTTGCTGTTGTTTTATGAAGGGCATGCATGACTGACGTTTCCAATTTCCTTGATCAATTCGTTTCATTGATTATATTTTATTTTTCAACTTGTCACTACTCAACAAAATAGTGCCTTTTGATATTCCCTTAGTGTAAGAATAGCTATTGAAATTATGGATGGGTCATTCAATTTTGGTTGGAAATGTTTGTTATTGCATTGTGGGTCTAAAATTGGTCACAGGATATTTGCCTTATGAGAATTGGCTTATGAATTCAATTTTAAGTTCACGAAAGACACCAGAATGTTATAGAACCTTTTTTTGTCTTCCTTTATGGAATTTCCCAAACACTTGTTGCACCAGAATGAGCTTATGTTTGCAAAAATTGAGTACATGTAAAAGAGGGTAAGTGCTTTACTAGCCTTTCACACATTTGCACCAGCTTCATATATATATCTCCCCCATATATATAGCTGCATGATTACTGGAAGGGAAAATGCAAGAATATAATCCCAATAATAATACTGTAATCTGCTCAATAATCCTTTCAAACCCTACCTAGCAGACAAATAGCAAAGGAAATTTTCCTTCGGGACTGTGTGGTGGGTCTGTGCTGTGCCAGTTATAAGACTATTATGTTAAACTTTCAAGTGCATTTTGTTTTGTTTGCACTTGAAAGTGCTTGAAAATTCTTTGCTGGAAATGACTAGCTGATAGGGATATAAGAACTGAATTGTTAGAAAGTTACTCATTCTGATCAAACATGGTTCAATATTTGATATTACCAAATTTAATGAATTAATCATTTCTGCAGGAGCATGTGGCACAAAAAAGGGTTGATGTGATTTGGTGGTTAGTGACACATGCGAATAACAAACATCGAAATAAGGTGATGGCAAGAATGTCATGAGTACAAGCTGGGAAGAAGACATGAAGAAAATGTTTTTGATATGTTAATATATAACTACAACATAATATCTATATAATGTAAATGCATTTTGTTGTTCAGCATTTGAATGCAATACATGCAAGTGTTTGTCAAAAGGTGTAGTCATTGTCTAATATCATTTGTTGTTCAGCATTTTGTCTATCATATGGTGAAAACAGAAGATTCAGTTTCGTCATATACAAACGAAAATATAAAGTGTTTCTCAATGTGCAAGTGGACAATGGACAAGTGAGTTTCCCTAATAATTGTACAAATATGCAACAAAACAAAAAGAGAATTTCCAAAACTTTGTAAAATGGCCAACAAAATTCCAATAGAGAAATGCAACTCAGCTTCCACAAAATGCAACTCAAATTCCATAAAATGCAACTTAGTTTCCGTGAAATGCAACTCATCTTCCATGGGTTGTAAAATGGCAACAACGTTCCATTAAATATGAAATGCAACTCAACTTCCACGAAATGCAACTCAGCTTCCCTTAAATGCAACCCAGCTCCCCTTAAATGCAACTCAGCTTCCATGGGTTGTAAAATGGCAAGAAAATTCCATTAATTATAAAATGCAACTGAGCTTCCCTGAAATGCAACTGAGCTTCCATTGGTTGTAAAATTGCAAGAAAATTCCATTAATTATGAAATGCAACTGAGCTTCCCTGAAATGCAACTGAGCTTCCATTGGTTGTAAAATGACAAGAAAATTCCATTAAATATGAAATGCAACTCAGCTTCCATGATTGTAAAAAGGCAAGAAAATATCATTAAATATGAAATGCAACTGAGCTTCCCTGAAATGCAACTGAGCTTCCCTGAAATGCAACTCAGCTTCCATTGGTTGTAAAATGGCAAGAAAATTCCATTAAATATGAAATGCAACTCAACTTCCACGAAATGCAACTCAGCTTCCGTGAAATGTAACTCAGCTTCCATGGGTTGTAAAAAGGCAAGAAAATTCCATTAAATATGAAATGTAACTGAGCTTCCCTGAAATGCAACTCAGCTTCCAGGGCTTGTAAAAAGGTAAGAAAATATCATTAAATATGAAATGCAACTCAGCTTTCCTGAAATGCAACTCAGCTTCCATCGGTTGTAAAATGGCAAGAAAATTCCATTAAATATGAAATACTTGTATAGTGCTTCTTTGAATTCGTTGGCATTTGTAAAGCTCTTAGGAGGACCTAAAAGCATCTCCTTCCACTTCTCTGCCCCACTCTCTGGAATTGATGCTGGTGCACTTTGAATTAAATAGGGCATGTCTTGTGATAACGTACTATATAAACCTCCAACAATGGAACCTTCAGCAATAGAACACTCAACAGAAAACAATTCATTTGATCCTTGAAAGGTCTCTAACCTGCATACAAATTTACTTGTCAATTACATGATATCAAGTCACTTACATCTTTAGCTATATTTTCCCAACTAGCACAAAACAGTTTTAAACATTAACATAATTTACCATTATGAACTTACAATGGGCTGTCCTCCATCTATCAAATCACTTACGTCTTCAACCATATACAAATGTGCACATTTATCATTAAATTGCACAAGTTGTTGTACTCCTTCATCATCTACAATGTCTATAATGGTGCTTTCATCTAATTTTGACAATGTGCATTTTAGCTGAAATCTGTTACCTTCAACACCAAGACATAAGGATGTTGCTCTTCTAAGCTCATTAAGTGACATTCCTTCTCGTACCATTCTTCCATTTGCTCTCACACTCAATCCTCCCTTCATTAGTCACAATTTTGCCTCGTATGTGGAAGAATAGGGAGATATTCATTGCATTTAGTTAACCCTACAATAATATAATTGATATTATAAAAAAAATACTTTCAACAAGAGCTCTCAAATGGCACGGTTTAGGGAAGTTTCAATTGAATATGTTAATTCCTTGTATTTTGGTTTCAAGAACAAGAATAGGGCTTCGTTGTTGTCAAATAACTTGAAGCTTACAAGTAAATCAATCAATATATGACATAGTTAACAATAACCCTCTCCTTACTCTTTCTTAAAATTCATTCTTATAGAATCATACAAGTTTTCTCTTCATCATAAGATCATAAGCAGAGCAAAGAAGATCATAAATAGAGGAAAGAAGATCATATGCCAAATGTAACAAAACAGAGCAAAAGGAGTTCAAGATCATAAACAGAGCAACAAACGAACCTAGCTACACAATGAAAGCTCGCAATGATCTCCATTCATATTGGAACACCAAAAGGAGCTCAAAATACTTATCTTCTTACCCAGTAACGACGAACCAGAGTTCTAGTTGAAGCCAACATTGCCAATGGATGCTGAGGAGGAGTCCAGTAGCTCAGCCTGAAACAATCGTGTTCTCTTTTTGAGTGGTCTTTGTGTTTTATAAGCTGAAGGGAAATTGTGTCTTTTCCACAAATAACTTATTAGCAATGAAGGACCTTCAAATTGCAAAAGGGTCTAGGTCCTTTTAGATAATAAATTTCCCAATGGGGGATTTTCTACCAATTTTCCCTTTTCTTTAAGGAAAAAACCAAATATGCCCAATTACGTCCTTTGGGGACTTTTTGCGGTCTCTAGTTATCCGTAAATACGATGTGATGTCATAATCACGTCCTTATCACATTGGCACATCATTAAGACAAACCATGTGAGGCAGTTTTACACACAAGCTCTACACCGTAAAACAAGCTATACACAATAAAACAAATTATCTTAATACTACACTTTAAAAATTATTTTTTTAACATACTACATTTTACCAGTGAGTTTCACTGAACTCGTTCACAATGAGTTCAATGTAGCCCACTGACAAAGGCCTGTATTCGTTCACCGCATGAATAAGTTTAGGCCAATGTTATTTTTTTTTTTAAATTTGATGCTTGAACGAGTTCCAAATCATGCGGTTAAAATTATACAACCAACCCCAAAACTACAAAATATAACAAATGACCTCATTTCCTATTTTCATTCTCTTTTCTCTATTTTTTCTCTTTAATTTATCTTATTATTATTTTTTCTTTTCAAGGGATATTTGGGTTTATTGGATGTGAGAATGTACACAAAATACTTGATCGATTTTAAGAAATAATGGTGAAGTATTTTAAAAACTTGAAGTATGCTCAATTTTACAAGGTTAAACAAGTATGATTTAAATTTGTATTATTGTATACCCAAAAAACAGTATTGGGCCAGACAAAGATAAAGCTTAGAGGACAAGTCTAGAAACAGCAAAAGGCCATAGAGACATAGCAACTGACTCTTACATTTCAGGGGAGATCAGTTGTATAAATCACTTCAGTAAAGCGTAAGGGGATACCCTGAAAAAAAGTCCCGCCTTACTTTTCAAAAATATTTAAATCAAATGATCTAATGACACGCACTTGAAATCTCGAGATAGATGGTTATATCTGAAAATATAGTAACGAATCCATATATTTCAAGGGATTGATAGAAGCATGATCTAGGAGGAAAGAAATGTAACATCCTAAAATTTTATTGTAAAAAATTATAATTAGAAAATAATTGTTATGATAATTGAAAATTATCCACTGATTATTTAAGTAATATAGTTTTCACTCAAATATTTTTGTTATTATAAAATGAATTATAGTATATTATTTAAAAAAAATAATAAGATAAATAAAAGGAAAAAATAGAAAAAAGGAAAGGAAAATAGAAAATGGGGTCGTTTGTTATATTTTGTAGCTTTGGGGTTGGTTGTGTAATTTTAACTATATGATTTGGAACTCTTCACCACTTGAACGAGTTCCAAATCAATTTTTTTTAAAAAAATAATATTGAAAGAGTTCAGGCCAGTGAACTCTTTCAACGCACTGACAAAGTGTAGTATATTGAAAAAAGAATTTTAGAGTGTAGTATTAGGATAATTTATTTTACTGTATATAGCATGTGTGTAAAATTGCCGATGATCAATCTAATTTTATTTTTTATAGTTTAATTGAATTAAAGTGTTAGTACAATATTTAGATTTTAGATTATATGGACCTTAAGATTACAATCATTTATTTAAAATTTGAGAGATCAAAACTAAATTAAAAGTAAATTTGATTTGATCAAATATTATAATAATGCTTTTGAGAGCAAGTTAATAAAAAAAGTGAGATAATGTTCTTGCTATTTATGATTTTGAAACTTTTTAAAAGAAAAGTAAAAGTAAACAAAAAACAATAAAGGGGAGAGACGGAGAAGGAGTGATCCAAGCTGGGACAGAGTAAGAGAAATACTTATATACTTCTGAAGTGCCACATCATCCATGCTCTGCCCAATAAAAATGTTCCAAATGTTATCTATTATGATCCCATATCCCATAAATTTCTCCTGATTATTTTCATTTTTCCATAACACATTACAATAGATAATTATTATGAAAAAAGAGGAATAATTAAGAAAAATTTATGGGATATAAGATCTATAATGGAGAACACTTGAAAAATTTTTATTAGGCAGAGCATGGATGATGTGGCCCTGTAAGTATTTCTTGACAGGGCAATCCATTGGTTAGTTGGCAAAAGCATTGTCACCGTCAATTAATTGTAGCGATGTTAATATTTTTATTTATTAATTAAAAGAACTCGTATTTTTTTTAGCATTATCTTTTTTAATTTTTGCCAACATATTTAACGCTATCTAACACTCCGACCCAACCCCTGCTTCTTTATCAAGGAATAGAAAACCGGACCAGACCGACCGGTCCGACCGATGAATTGGTCTATGGTCCGGTCTGGTTCAATGCTAAACCGGGGACCGAGTTGACTCGGATCAACCTGGTAAAAAATCGGGTTGACCAAGTCACATATTTTTTTTAATTTTTTTTTTAATATGCTTCCTTTGCTTCTTCTTTTTTTTGAAAATTTTGTTAAGGTCCCACGTAAAAAAATTAATATTAGAAAAGTCTTAAAAGGTTTTTATTAACAAGTAAAAGAGCACCATTGACAAATAAATGAGTTATCAGTAGCAACTTTTGAGACCTTTCTGATATTAATTTTCTTGTGCAGGACCTTAATGCAATTTCTCTCTCTTTTTTATTGTTTTTATTAATATTTAGTGACAAAGGGAAGAATTAAATGGTGTTTCTTCCTTTCCTTTTTTTACTACAAACATTATTTTTTTTATGATTGATTCTTAACATTTTATGGTTGATGAATGAATTTTAATGATGTTTTTTTATTATGAATGATTATTAATTACAATGACTAAAAGATTTTAACTGATAAAGATGAATATTTTGAAATTAAACATTATTAAAATTATTATATTTGAATATTATCAATTAAATGTCATTATTTTATATGGTCGGTCTAACCCCAATCTGACCCATTAACCCTTGACCCACTACCTTGACTGGTTCAGTGTCCGGTCCGATTTTTTGAACCTTGCTCTATATTTTAACCATAAAATAGTTTTCAAAGCTTCCACATCTCTCTTTCTATGATTTTTTAATAAACTCGTTTTATGATTTTGTAAAGGGTTAAATTTACTATTGATCTCTATATTTTTTTCTGATTTAAGTTTTGATCTGAAGTTAAAATGAAAGGGTGATTTTGAAAGGAAAAAATAGACATTACAAAATTTAAAATTAAAAAAATAGATAAAAATGGTTTTCCATTATCTTTTATGAAGTTTTGTTAAGTTTGCATTGGAGCATGCGTCTTTAATAATTTCTCCTATGAATGTAGACTATGAGTACGATGTGGAGGGATAGAGCAAAACGTGTCGAGCTTCTATTGCCTTTTATTTTGTGTTTAACATCAAACGAATAAAACAACTCGATCGACCGAGCATTCTTCATATATAGTGAAGTTATATATGAAGTTTTCAGACAATTACTATAACATTTTAATATTTATTTTACGATTTCAAGGAAGATTCTCCTACGTGTTAAATTTACCATCATCTTTTTTTTAATTACTTAAAAATAAATAACAAGTATAAATTTCAATATAGAAAATAAAAACAGTTTCATAGTTCTTATTATCATTGCTAATTTAGTCTCTTCTTTAAGATTTAAGAATAATTGTCAGAAGTTTCAAACCTATTTATTCTACTCTAATAATATATGTCACTGTTCTTGGAAGATTCAGCAGCGGTAGGTTCATTAGTAAACTGTCATTATTATATATATGTTACGGTTGATTCCTTCTTTCCGCTTATCTATGCATGTATGCTTTTATACATTCACGTTTGATTTGGAATATATATATTCATGTTTGATAAAATTTAAGAAAAATATATATATAAAAATATATATTCCATTATCTTTTGGGAAGTTGTGCAAGGTTTGGACTGGAGCATTCCTACTTTAATAACGTGTCGAGCTTCCATTGGTTGTGCCTGGAAATGACCTTTTACTTTATTTATTTTTTTGTGTCTAACGTCAAAAGAATACAACAACTCCGTTGACTTGAGTCAAGTCTTTGTCTGCGGATATGTTTGGAAATAACTTTTTAAATGATTTTACACAATTTGAGATTAGTATATGAGAAAAGTTTTATCTCGACTTACGTAAAAATACTTTTTAAGTGGTTGTCAAACAAACCCTTCATTAGGAAGTTTTTACTTTTTTTAGGAGAAATTAGCATAATGCACAAAGAGCATATTAGCTTTTCCTTTACCTCTTGTACTTAGTGTAATAGAAAATTATTTTTTAAAAAATATTATAGAAATTAAATAAATTATTTTAAAAGTATTTAAACTTCATTTTTCTTTGAAATAATTTGTTCAATTTGTACATTTAATACAGCTAAATTAAGGGACTAAAACAAAAATCCGTCTAAAATATAAGGACCAAAATCAAAATTTGTTTAAAGTTAGAGACTAAAAACCAAAATTGGTTAAAACTATATGGATATTTTGAAACTACAGATACTAACAATTTTAGACAGAGTAAATTTGAAGGATTAAAACCACAATTTTTAAATTTCTAGGTTCAAAACTCAAATCATGGTAAATTATAAGAACCAAAAATAGATTTAACCCATTTGTAAACAGAAAACTATCAAAATCTTTATAATGACATGATATTAATTTATCCACTAACTAATTAATTCATTATTATTTTATGCATATATTATAAAATTAAAAGTTAAAGTGTAAAAATATATGTAAGTTTTTACCAAAAATGCATTAACACTATATACTCTCTGGAGGTAAAAGAAAAGACAATAAACATTTAAAATAAGAGTGAAAATGTCATGACAATTAGTATAAGTTAGCATCATTACATATGTATATCCAAAAATAAGGTAGGCCTCACCACAAAAACTAAATTATATTTAATGGTTTTACCATTTTTACTCTCCGTTCCAAACGTTGACAAACACCCCAAATAATATATAATGCTGGAGGATCGCCGGAATTTTCACTGTAACCCTAAAATTAACTTTGAAAGACGCCACACACACACAGAAGAAGAGTAGTCTCAAGTAGGGGGATTTCAGATAAGTGAGAACGCTATAGAGTTGGTCTGAGAGCTCTAATAAAGATCCATGAGTTCATCTGAGAGTGGAAGGAATTGGTTGGAGAGTTCTAAAATCTTGAATCCTTTTGGAAGGAATTGATTTGAGAGCGCCAAAAATATGAATTTGTCTGAGAAAGCAAATAATTGGCATGAGATGGCCAAGAATGGGTTTGGGATGAGCAAAAGATGGGTTGAGGGAAAAGTGAGAGCCAAAGGAATAAGTCATGAGCAAAGAGATTTACTCATCAAAGGTGGTGGAGCTCTTCTTCTCTCCTGCTATTGGCTACAGCGAAGGATTTGTAAGTGCCTTTAGATTCATATTAACAAGTGCTGCTACTGATGATGATTGTTGCAAGATGGCTCAAAATAAGCTTGAGAAGGGTAAGATTTGGGTTGAAGAAGAGATCGGAACCAAAGGATCAATAAGTGCTGAGAATTTGGATTTACTCATCAAAGCTGGTGGAACTCTTCTTCTTGCTCCTGTTCTTGGCTACTATGGTGCACTTGCAAGTGCCTGCGGATTGATGCTAAGATGTTCTCCTTCTTCTGGTGATTGCCTCGAGATGGCTAAAAATAGGTCTGAGACGGCTAAGAGTTGGACTGAGAGGGCCAAAAATGGGTATGAGTCGAGTAAGAGTTGGGCTGAAGAGAAGATAAGAGCTACAGGTATAAGTGATGAGCACAGGGATTTAGTTGTCAAAGGTGGTGGGGCCATTCTTCTTGCTGCTGCTATGGGCTACTATGGTGGACTTGGTGGTGCTTGTCGATTGATATTTAGAGGTGGTGATGGTGACAGCGAAAAACTTATGAAAGCACCGGGTCGACCCGGCAAGTTCATAGCAAGAGCTGCTTTTGAGAAAAACACTAGAGCTTACTTTCGTGCCTTGCGCGGGAAACTTCAATGACAGAATTAATCAAGATTTGGATCTTTCACATGTGTGTGTGGTTCTTATTTTGGTTTGGCTGTCTCTTGTTCTGGTTGTTTTTGAGTTCCTGTACGTTGTTAGGTTTCTTTCTTTTGTGTTGGCTTGGAGATAAGATCATGTATTGGTAGATTAAGTTGTTGCTTTCTCTTGTTTTGGTTGTGTACGTTCTTGTTGTTGCTCTGCTCAATCTGTCCATTGCCTTTGTGTTGAAATTTACTACTCATGTTAATCATTAATTTTTTCAGCATCTTAAACTTGTCAAAATGAATAAATACATACGGTGATTTACTACTTGACAATAAGATTTACAACACTTCAATAAATATTTATCATTATAATAATTAAATTGACAATATTTTTTGCTTACATATGAAAACAGGCATATTATTTTTACATATGAAAAAAGTTGTTGTTAATTTTATTACAATAATGGTGAATATTTATTGAAACGTTGTAAATCTCATTACAAAAAATAGGAAATCACCATAAGGATTCACTCAAGTTTGAGATCTAGAAAAAAAAAAAATTTGTTGCCAATTGCATTACTGTAGTGACAAATCTCATTACACAATTAGTAAATCGGATGAACATAAACATGTTTGAAACTTCTAACTGTTAATCTTAACTTTCAGAGAAGGGATTAAATTACCAATGACAAGTTGGTGAAGAGTCCAAACATATTCTCAATTTCAAGTGGTTATTAACACTCACCTAAATTTAACTACAGAATTTTTTTTTTTTAGGATTGATTACACTAAAAAATGATGTCGTATATTTAAAATGGGGGAGAATATTCCTTGAAATCTTATAATCTTTTAGAAATTGTCTGGAAACTTCACGGTGAAGAATGGAAAATGGAGACAAATTAAAGACTTGACTCCATCGACACGTTTTGCTTTATCCTCCACATCGTACTTATAGTGATTGTCTAGGAGAAATTATTAAAGTCGCATGCTCTAGTCCAAACTTAAAAAAACTTTATGAAAGATAATGGAAAACCATTTTTGTCTATATTTTTCTTAAATTTTAAATATGGTACTGTCTATTTTTTTTCCCCTTTCAATTAAACATTTTTAATTTTGTTTTGTCTACACCGTTAGTTCTTTATATATACCACGAATAACAATGCTAATAAAGTAAAATTACATGAGTTAATACTTAATAGCAATAACTGAGTAAAATTAAATATTTTATCATATGCTATTTTGATCCTTAATGTAAAACACAATTAATTAATTTGAGAAGATTAAGTAAATTAAATAAATTACTTAATTTTATATTATTTTAATACTTAATATAAGATCCAATTAACTAAATTGAGAACATTAAAAAATTAAATAAATTATTTAATTATTCCGTATATTATATTATACTTTTGAAATAGTTATATGTATCATTATGTTACACTCCTCCAACCTTGTTATAATACATCAACCAGATTTTTGTTTTCTAACTATAAGGCTATGTTGGTTTGATGGAGGGGAATGGGAGGGGATGGATAGGAGGGAAGGGCAAGGGATGGAAGGGTTTAGGGTTACCTTGTTTGGGAAAAGAACGGGTTTTGTGTTTGGTTCAAAAGAAAAATGGAGGAAAGGTAATGATTAATTTACCATTATACCCTTACATGGTAATTCATTTTTTTAATTAATATGTATTATATATTCTTAACCATAATTATATAATTTATATTTCTAATTAATTTAAGTAATAATATATTTAATTTACTAATTAATGTAGTAATACTTTTATTTATAATAAATAAAACTATATATTTTAAAATGGAAGAATATTTTTTTTATCAATAATCATATTTTTTATTTTAAATTTAATAATATGTTTTATTTATAACAATATGTTTTTAATTATTATTTTATTTTTAAAAATATATTTTTAAAATATTTAACTAATTTTTATAATATATTTTTAATTACAATTATATAATTTCTTAATCGCTTTTATAATGATATAAATTTATTACAATATATTTTATTTATTTTTATTTTATTATAATATACTTATTAATTAAAATAATTTTTTTCCTCAAGGGTATTAATGAAATAACAGAAAAAAATATAGGGGTGAAATTGTCTTAAAATTTAACTCCCTTCCAAAAAATCCCAATTTAAAAGAGAGCCAAAATGGGGTAATGGAGGGGAGGGGAAGCTAAATTTTAGCTCCCCTCCCCTCCAAAATTGTAAACCAAATGAGGGAAGGGGATTATTTTCCCTTCCATTCCATCCCCTCCCCTCCAACCAAAGACACCCTAAATCATCAAAGAACTCGTTACTTACTGTTTTTTTTTTTATTTTATTCGTATCATTAACTGAGGCTTTTTTTTTTTTTTAAATATGTTCCTCAAAACTCACATCATTTATGAAGGGATAAAGTTGAAAAAAATTTGACTTGAACGACCATTCATTAGTCTACAAGAATTGGTAGTTAGTGTCTTGTAATAAAGAATAGCTGGGAGGAGCTGCAGAATTTCCACTATAACCCTAAAATCAACTTTACTTGCTTACAACATACGCCAACACAGAGAAGAAGAATAGTCTCCAGTGGGGCGATTTCAGAGAAGTGAGAACACTAAAATGTTGGTGTGAGAGCTATAAAAAACCATGAGTTGATCTGAGAGTGGAAATAATTGGTTGGAGAGTGCTAAAATCTTGAATCCGTTTGGAAGGAATTGGTTTGAGAGCACCAAAAACATTAATTTATCTGAGAAAGCAAAGAATTGGTTTGAGACGGCTGAGGATGGATTTCGGAAGAGTAAGAGTTGGGCTGAAGAGACAAGAGCTGCAGGTATAAGTGATGAGCAGAGGGATTTAGTAGTGAAAGCTGCTGGTGGAGCTCTTCTTCTTGCTGCTGCTATGGGCTACTGGGATCCGGTGTGTCAGCTGCGACTAAGCAGCCGCCCCCTCTGCTGCCCCATAAATTTGGAGCTCTTCCCATATGTTTTTTTGTTGTTTCTTTATATACTTGGATTATACATAAAATGAGTGATATTTTAATATTTTATAGGTAAAAAATGGTTATGTTTACAATTTTTTATGATTTTTCAAAAATAAACATATTAAAAGTATCAACCTAATTTTCAAATTTAATGTTCTTATCTTTAAAAAATCATAAAAAATTGTAAACACATCCATTTTTTTGCTTATAAGATATCAAAACGTCACTTATTTTATGTGAAATCTAAATATATAAAAAAGCCAAAAAAACAATAATTGGGATGAGCCCCAAATTTGAGGGGCAGCTGCTCAGGGGCAGCTGACGCCCCAAATTCGGGCGACTGGGGCTGGACTTGGTGGTTCTGGCGATGGCAGAAAACTCATGAAAGCACCGGGTCGACCCGGCAAGTTCATAGTAAGAACTGCTTTTGAAGCAAACCCTAGTACTTACTTTCGTGGCTTCCGCGGCAAACATCCATGACAGAATTAAATAAGAAGCTCAAGATCTGGATCGATCATCTATGTGTTTGTGGTTCTTATTTTGGTCTTATTTTTCTGTGTTCCCGTAAGTTGTCAGGTTTCTTTCTGTTTGATCCATGTGTCCTTTTGAGTTGGCTTGGAGATGAGACCATGTACTGGTAGATTAGTTTGTTGCTTTCTTATGTTTATGTTTAGTATCAATTTTATGGTTGTGTACGTTCTTGATGCTCTGCTCAATCTCTCCAGATTTCTTTGGATCAAGAGAGAATAGAAATCCTGAGATATGTTTTGAAGAATTAAATAACGTATCAGTTATGTCAGTCACTGAATCCGGATTAGACGCAAGAAAGCAGAACTTAACTGAGACAAGATTTTGGGAAAACCCTTTAAAAATACCATTTGAATTTGCAAATTTCAAAAAGCCACCATCAATAATGAAAATCCTGAATTCTTACTCAATGGCCAAATAATGATTTTAAAATGTTGATGTTTTTACAATTTTATCTCTTAATTTAAAAATAAAAAAGGCTAAGCCACATTTACCAAATACACTACCGTCACCCAATCACTGCAGCTCCCATTGGCCATCAGTGGTCAGATTTTATGATTTATTGCTTTTATCTTGAAATTTACTCCTCCTATCGTGAGAATACAATTGATAATCATTTTTTCCATATAGTAAACTTGTCAAAATGAATAAATAAGTTGCTGCCAATTGCATTACTGTAATGGTATATCTCAATATAAAAGTAGTAAATCGGATTAGGATAAATAGGTTTGAAAATTCTTTAGCCGTAATTCTTAAGCCTTAAAGAAGAGACTAAATTACCATTGACAAGCTAATGAGGAGTATAAATTGTTGAAAAAAAAATAGTAATGTGTCAAATAAAGGAAGTCCCACATTGCTTTGGTGAGAGGAAGATAAAGGGTATATGAGTTATCATTTGGTTATAGTGGCTAAGAGGAAGGTGGGCCTCGCGCACATAACAACAGGCCATCAAGAGGTAAACGCAGTTGAAAACTGGCTATCCCCCCCCGGACGCGTGCGATAAAATGCAGTGATGGGCTTTTTGCAAAAATTTATTTTAGAAATCCTAAATAAATTTTTCCTTATCATGAAAAATTAATTATATTTTGGGCTTACACGGAAAAGCTTGTTTTTCAACAACCGAAAAGTTTGAACCCTGTGTGCCCAGATTTTATGAAATTCCCTTGATAGAACCCAATATTTACATGGTTTT
>QFDD01002148.1:0-24063 GCA_006871305.1 Vachellia collinsii | reverse complement strand
TAAATGTTAAGGGTATTTGTACCTTTTATTGATTAATTATGAGTAACAGGAGTATTGGTGAGGGCATTTTGGTAAATATGTGGGTCTGAAAGCCATTGTGTGGATGGTGATGTAGGTTCCTTGTCAAGCGTTGACTCAGTCTGCGGTAGTCCCACTCCCTCTTTGGATTTAACCAACATCACATGATTTGACAACAACAGAAGAAACGTACGATTAGTTAATTAAATTTTGACAAAAAAATTTACGTGATATTCCAAAAATATCACTTTATAATAAAAGATTATGTATCCATTTTTAAAATATATAAATAAGTTTGTAAAAAAAATAAAAATGTTGTGAAAAAGAAAAAAATAACACAAGAAAATGAGATAAAGAGAGGGAGAAGATGACAAAAAATTAAGATAGAAAATAAAAAGAAACTCTCATTTACTTCATTATATTACCTCAAATACGTGTACGTCTCATTTATTTATATATCATTAAAGTTGGATTCTAACTATGAGAGTTACAAGCATAAGAAGAATTAAGTAATAAGGAGATAAATGTTAAAAACCGTTCAATTTGAATGTTATAAGTTACGATACCATTCAATCTGGGACAGAAAAGAAAAAATTTCATTATAAAATTGTATAAACATCCATACATTATAATTTCTATAACAAAAATCAAATATAACTTCTTGGTTAACTTAAATGACCAAAGCTAGTATTAGATATTTATACATATTCTCATTCTTATGTTTAATTTAAGTTAATCTAAAGTACTAATGACCAAGGCTATGTACCCCCACCAAGGCCATATTCTCATTAATTATGTTTAATTAATGACCAAGGTCATGTGCCATGTACCACCAAGGATCCCATGAAATCTACAAGACACCACCAAAACCCAAATCTTTAAACGGTAAATATGTTTTTTTTAGTGGAATTACAAATTTATCCTTATTCTTAGTTCAAAAAATAGCGCCCTCCACTAATGGCAAAAGCACTCTAGCAACAGGCTGTGATGACCGGCCAGAGACCAAAAACAACGACAGTGGGGCTCAGTGGCCGACCGACGACCGTTGTGGGGGGATACCCCTTTTTTTTTTTCTCTTTTGCTAAAATTCAAGGATATTTCTACGATTGCACTTGAAAATAATTTTACACTATCAGCCAATTTGGAAAAGTGTTCTTGCCAATAAAACGTACATTGGAGTTTTAAAACGTGATTTACCCATTTTTTGTGCTGTTTGGAAAAGTGCCACGAGGGAAGTCATTTTGGCCCAAAAGCTACTTTGGGTATGTTTGGGAATAGCTTTTTTAAGTGATTTTACGTAATCCAAGGTAAGTATGTGAGAGAAGTTTTATCTCAATTTACGTAAAAGTACTTTTTAAGTGATTGGCAAACAAGCCCGAAGCGCTAGAAGCCATTGAGATCTCCTTCTCCTTTTGAATGTGACGGTGATTGGAGTGTTGGGAACAAATGCAGCAGCGAAATTAAAGCTCTCTCTGGGTTTGATTTATCTCGCGACTGAAAAATTTTAGCCAAGGGAAGGAAGGAAAAAAAAGGCTCTTTACAATTTTAAAGAATGGTGAGGGGAAAATGAACATTTTATCAGAATCTAGATTAAAAAGCATTTTATCAGAAGTTCGTGATACAGTTAGTTTACAAATTTTACCGAATTTACGATCCAATTAGTTATGTAATATTAGTTGGTTGAATAATTTTATTTTTCAATGGTATTTGATTTATATATATTTTCCATTATTACATTTTTTTTATTTTTTTATCATTTTATTTTTTTTTCTAATTTTATCACAATAGATAAAATAATATATATTATTTAATGAAATTAATGACCTTTTAAATTATTTTTTTTATCAAAAGTTACTTTTCAAACATTTATCCAAACATTAATCACATTGCATTTTCTAATTCTACACAGAATTCTTTTTTCTAAAAGCTACTACGAAAAGTTACTTCTCCCATTGTTTATCCAAACATACTCTTTAGACATTGGGACCTGTAAGCGATTTATGGATTCAATGAGACTTTTGGATAGTTCATGATCTTGCGAGGGGCTTGAGTGTAATTCTTCTAAAAATATTTTCATGTAAACCTCATTTTGAAGACCAAAGTAGATATAGACATTTCAAATCAAAGGGTTACTTTTGGTAGAAGAGACCTCCTCTCACATTTTCCCTCTGCTAGGGTTTCTTCCTCCCTTTAGTGGAGGCCTTTCATCTCTCTCTGAGGATTTTAGCTCGCAGTGAGTGGAGTTCTGACATCTCTCCCCACGGTGTTCGGTTGCAGGGTTTTATTGAGGGTTTTGATCTTTCTTTCTATTTGCATTTGGTTATGGCTTCCATGAGCTATAAGGCCTGGGTTGAGGGAAGGGTGGTCCAATTGGTGGAGAAGAAGATCTCGACGACAGTGCAGAGGTAGTGAGTTCATTGGCCCTATGGATTTTTGGCTTTCCCTATGCCTCTCTTGGTTGAGTTCGAGCAAGAGCACTACTCGTCGACGTTGAAGAGATGGTTTCTCGCTTTTGATTTGGTATGGTTTCTTGTTTCTTCCCTTCGATATGGTTTGGATGGGTGTGCTTGCTAGCTAGGCTTTTCAAATCCAGTGCTTTAGGGATGGGATGATATTGATAGTGTTGGTTGATGCTTTCAGAGGCTTTTTTATTCGGGTTGTCTATGTTGCTGCTCCTTTTCACATGTTTGTGTGGATCTTGTGTCTCTACTCTTATGGTACAAGATAATAAGTTAAATGGGATGTGACCTTTAGGGTGTTCTTAGAATTCCCATCCTTTATTTTTGGCATTGTCCGTGTAGGTTTTCTGGCGACAACAGCGGCATCAATAAACTTCTCTTTCTTTATTTTAGGATTAGGGTTTTGGATGGTGATATTTGTTTGGGCTGGGTTTTTGTTTTTGGGCTTGGGCTTTATTTTTTTGGTTCTTTTATTTATGCTTTGTAAGCTAGCTTTGTTTCAATGAAATTTACATTTTTGGTCCAAAAAAAAAAACAAGCCGAAAGCAGACAAGGAATACGACCAATACCAACGCTGCCAAGTACCAGAGTCGGTGTGGAGCATATATAAATTCAAAAGCGAAGGCAGGTTCATTTTGGGCGGTGAGGTGGCGTAGTCACGAGGGGTGTTGTGCAATTGTAAATTGTTATCATTGGAGAAAAAAAAAAATTGTAAATTGTTAAGCTTTTGTTTTCCTACCAAGTAAATATGAAGAAAGGGTTCATATAATTTTTTTTGTTATCTCATTTTAATTTCAATTATTAAACTTAAAATTAGTGATTTTGATCATCTAAGAGATAAAATTGTCATATTTTTATTAGGTTATAGAGATAACTGTTTTAAATAAAAATGAAAATTGAGATATCGAAACTACCAATTTTAAACTCGAAGGATAAAAAATTATATATTAACCCTACGAAGCTAATACCAAAAATTGGCCAATGAAGTTTAAACCATTGGTTTTAATTCTTCAAATTTAATTTTTTTAAATATTATCCCCTATTATTTAATAAAAATTTGTATAATTTTATTAATTAGTTGGTCAAAATACTGATTTTAAACTTAAATGATCAAAACTGAATGTAAATTTAAGAAACTATATAATATATAGTTAAAGTATATATTTGATTCTTTAAATTTATATAAAATTTTAATTTAGTTCTTTAAATTTAAAATGTGCATTTTTAGTTATTTATTCTTAACACCGTTAATTTTATTTAATGTAAAATGCTGATTCAATAAATTTAAAAGATTATTCTACAATTAAAATTGATAAAATGTTTAAATTTTAAAAATAAAATTAATATATTAAATAATTAATATTTAAGTATATTAAAATATTATTTAATTGGATAATCATCATTTAAATTTGTTGAGTAAGTATTTTCTATTAAGAAAAACAAACAATATTAAAATTAAAACATTGTAAATATATTTTTTAAATTTAAGAAATTAAATTAAAAATTCATATAAATTTAAGGAAATAAAATATACTTTAATAATAATATATTAACCCCTCAAAGGGTACATTCATGGGACATGTAATAAAATTATTACCCATCGGTAAATATATATACGCGTTCAATTTTAACAAATTATTGTTTATTATTCAAAACAAATGACAGAGACGAGACCAGTTGGAGCGTTGGACGACTGAGAGACTACTACCATTTCAATTCAAAAACGCTTTGAGAGAGACAGAGAGAGAGAGAGTTTAACCTTTTGCACTTTCTCATTCTCTCTCAGGTCGAAGGAAGATCAACCCTCGTCTTTCCTTCTCTCTCCCTTTCCATTCCAGTTCAATCTGCCACGGGGGAGAAGGAGAGATCTGTCTGATTCTCACGGATCGCTGTGAAGCTTTTTGTTTGAGATTCGATTTTGATCGGTTACAAATATTTTTTTCAGCTGGACGATTTGATATAGCCTTTGAATTGTATTCTGTTGGGTTTGGATCCTTGATCTCTGCGTCTGATGGAGGCTATCGAGGAGTTATCTCAGCTGGCTGATTCCATGCGCCAGGCGGCGGCTTTACTTGCTGATGAAGATGTTGATGAGTCCAGCTCTGCATCTTCAAGAAGGCCCTCCACTTTTCTTAACGTCGTAGCACTTGGAAATGTTGTAAGTTTTTGGGTGTCTATGATTTCTGACTATTACCTTATGCGGACTGAATTTTCCTATCTCGGTCGGGTCTTGGTTGCTTCTATATTCAGAGCTTATGGGTTTTTCAATCTGGGTTTTTTTTCGGAGATATTTAGTGAATTTTGGTTGTGTGATGCTGCGCATATGTAGGTTGACAGTTATGTTATTTTATTTTGGCCAACTGTGGAGGGTGACAATTATGGGACGCTATGGTTGCTGACGTACCTGCGGATTAGATAAATGTACTCTTCTTACAGTGATTAAAAATTAGAATCACAATAGATAGGAGTTGGTTGTTCTAGTTTGTTGTCAGGCATAGCATCTCATTTTAACTTACGGGTATGGGTTGAGATGAGAGCATTGGATAGTTTATATAGGTTATGCTATTTTAGGACTTTTCAATCGAAGACCTTTCCTGTGGAAGAAACTATAACAAAATTTCTTTTACTTCTCCTCCTTTCCTTTTAAATGAGTTACAATGCATGCAACTCGATCATGTAAGAGCGCGTGTGATAAGTGATACCAGTATTTCTACGGAGGGTTTTATTTAATTATGGTGGATTGAAGTTGCATCATAAATATTATTACCCCTGAAAAGATTAGTCATTTAACATATTGAATGAATGAAATATTTTTATATTGAATACTAATTGCTTACTACACGTTACATCTTTTATCTGCTTTGGCAAATTGATATATTTTATTTTGTTCCTTTTTTTGCTCAACTTTTTAGGGTTCTGGTAAATCTGCTGCGTTGAACAGTTTGATTGGACATCCTGTTTTGGTAAGTTGTATTTTATCAGGTTCCATCTATTTTAGGTAACATATCATCTGCTATATGATATCAACTTTATACGACCTATGCTTAATCTTGAAGTCTTCTTCATCTCCAGCCTACTGGTGAAAATGGAGCTACCCGAGCTCCTATAAGCATTGATCTGCGGCAAGATGGCTCTTTAAGCAGCAAATCAATTATCTTGCAGATTGACAATAAGTCCCAGCAAGTTTCTGCAAGTTAGTTTTTATTTTCTTAATTCACTTCCTTGATTTCTGTCTGTGCAGCTTATATTTGCCACTTTGTAAGACCATAACTGGTGCTATCAGTTTTTTAAAATCATAATCATCATTGAATGTTACTTCATAATCGCTTGCATGCAGTAGACGAGGAGCAGGGCTTGGTGTTAAAAAAATGTGGTATTATATATATATGTGTGTGTGTGTAACACTATATATATATATATATAACAGATCTTGCACTCATTGCTGTTACTTATTGATGATTATCACTGCACTAATATTATTATGAACCCAATATTAGCACAGCCCCCCCCTCTCCCC
Source organism: Vachellia collinsii (assembly GCA_006871305.1). Taxonomy (NCBI): domain Eukaryota; kingdom Viridiplantae; phylum Streptophyta; class Magnoliopsida; order Fabales; family Fabaceae; genus Vachellia; species Vachellia collinsii. The sequence goes on along the minus strand of QFDD01002148.1, from coordinate 18,069 downwards.
CTCTCTTGCTTGGTAGTATTACGATACATGCCTTTTCCTTCCCTTCCAAGGATATTTAAATGCTTTATTTCATTGCTGCAGGTGCCTTACGACATTCATTACAGGAGAGGTTGAGTAAGGGTTCCTCAGGCCAGGGTCGGGATGAAATATATTTAAAGCTTCGCACAAGTACAGGTTTGTTGATGGCTATTGTTTGACTGCAGTTGCTGCCTTCTATTTGTATATCGAAGTTAGATGTATACAATCTGTTTAGCAGCTAAACAGCTTTGGGAAAACAGTTCTCTGACTATGCTTCCCCATACTCCATTTCCTTTATAACCTTAAAATTAGCATCTGGCTTCTTATTTTTAGATGATAATATGTAGAAAGCCATGCAGTAGTGCTGGAAATTACAGTGTGAAGGGTAATTATTCTTGGCTGTTACTCTCTTATGAAAAGATTTCAAGTTGCCTTATGCTACATGCAACTTATATATTCTATTATCAGATAATTTTTTGAAAGTTGCTTCTCATTTATTTCCAACTGTGTACAATCAGTTTTGAATCTGTTATGCTCCTTTTGCCTAGTTACATCCCCTAACATTCTCTTACCATATTATGTTACCAGCACCACCTCTTAAGTTGGTTGATCTACCTGGGTTGGATCAGCGCATCATGAATGAATCAATGGTAGGTGGTGGCCTATCTTTTGCAAACCTTTTATTTATTGTAAGATATATATATTGTCTGTTAATATACTCTGTCATGGTTATCTGCAATTTTCCTCCTTATTTTTGGTTTCTAATTTCTATGTTGATTTCTGTTGGTTATAATTGAATGTTGATTGGAGTCTAATGTTCTTTTACATGGTCCTTTCACAGGTTGGTGAATATGTGGAGCACAATGATGCCATTTTGCTAGTTGTGGTACCTGCAGTTCAAGCACCTGAAATTGCTTCATCCCGTGTCTTAAGAACTGTGAAGGAATATGATGGAGAAGGTAGGTAATTTGCTCTTGTTTTGTTCTCCTTTCTTTTTGTATATTTTCCCGTTTCCTAAGTAAATAAGCTCTAAAAATTTAATATAGGTACCCGAACCATTGGTGTTATTAGTAAAATAGATCAAGCTGCATCTGATCAAAAGTCTTTAGCGGCAGTTCAAGCACTTCTTTTGAATCAGGGCCCTGCAAGAGCATCAGATATTCCGTGGGTTGCTATAATCGGTCAATCGGTTTCAATAGCTACAGCACAAACTGGATCTCATGGTTCTGAAAATTCTCTGGAAACTGCGTGGAGAGCAGAGACTGAAAGTCTCAGATCCATATTGACTGGAGCTCCTCAAAGTAAGCTTGGAAGGATAGCTTTGGTTGATGCTCTAGCACAGCAGATTCGGAGTCGGATGAAACTCAGGCTGCCTAACCTTCTTTCTGGGTAAATTTTTGTGTTGTGCAATTTGACATTTTTCTTAGTAATTCAGGGTCCTTATTTCCATTTTGCCCGTGATGGTGTTAACCTTATATCTCGTTGAGACATGCTTTTATATCTGTTGATAGGCTTTTTAAACCAAAGATGTGCTACCCCTAGACCCATTTCTAACAAAATCATTTCAATGATAGGATTTTTTTTTTAAATTTTTTTCAGATTTAGCATTTTAAATTTTAAATGAATTTATTTAGACTTGCATTGTCAATATGGTTTTTGTGAGTAAAAAACAGTGTTTATTTAATATATATATATATAGATATATGCATCCCTAAATATATATATTAATTATATTAAATTTGGAACAGCATTTATTTTAATTATATAGTTCATTGAATATGTGTGTGTGTTTGTTTATTTATAAAACACTGTTAGTGTTAATAATTAATTAAATATTGTTTGTTATTGTCTTTAGTTAGATTTCATTAAAAAATGATTTTATTAGTAGGTTTTTGTTTTAATAATTAATTACTGTATTGTTAAATTATTTTGCTGTTTATTTTGTTCCAAAAATTTGTTTGTTCATGGAGTACAATGACACCGTACGATCCATATAGTTGACCCTACTTAGTGGGATAAAGCTTTGTTATTGATGTTGTATTTCGCAATTTCTCAATCAAAAGGCGGTTATCCTATGTTGGGGTATTGTTGGATGAAATAGACAACTTTAATGTTCTTCTTGTGGCCAAACTGTTTCTTTTTGTCTTTTTTTTTTGCCTTTCTAGTGCCAAAATATGGAATTTACTATTAACTATTATCAAAAGTTTATTTGGTCTGTAAAATAATCATTTTTTGTTTAGAAAATTTAACGTGTTTAATTTATACAATGACAAATGTATTTAATTTATAATTAATTTTCATATACTTTTTTTTTTGTTAATATAATAAAATTTCATAATAAATCAAGCATATGGTTTTTGTATGAAGTAAATAAATATTGAATAACATTGTAAAGGAACATTTTTTTTTTTTTTTTACATTTTTAGTTAAAATATCTTTTTCTTGAGGGTATTTTTGCGAAAATATGTTTAATGACTTATTATTTTGTTTAAATAAAGGTTCATGTCAATTTTTTTATATTAGGCTTGGGATATGTAATTAAATTATTTCTTAGGAAGGGGAGAATGTTTTTCTAAGGAAAAATAAATTATATATTCATCTTCTCGCCTTCATGTAGTTTCCTCCATGATCATAGTGTTCTTGGTTATACATTTTGTGTGCAATATGAAAAAGCTGTTTAAGGCAAATTGACTTGTCATTTGTTCTGATATTTACAGTTGAAGGTCTGTTTCTCTAATTTAATTTCTCCCCTACCTATAGAACAAGCTTGGTTAATATGCAATATCTTTAATGATGTTGATTTTAACCTGTGAGCTGAATATCATATTGGTTTGATTTCTTGAAAAATCTTCTATTTTTGCGGTGAAAAATTTATTTATCTTTGTTTCTTGTTTTAAAATTTATGGATTTCATTCTGTGTAAGGAGTATCTGTGTAAACCAAAATAAATTGGGTTACGTTGAAATAAGGGAGGTGCATCATCAATTATCAATTTGTGATTGTTGGAAAGATCTGATTGCGTGTAGCATCATTTGGTTGAATGATTGCGTTTTGTTTTACTAAGTTGCACTTGTCTGTTATTTCAAGAACCATAATATAAATTGTATTCTCTTAATTTCTATTGTTACATGTTCAAGGTTACAAGGGAAATCTCAGATGGTTCAGGATGAACTAGTGAGGCTTGGGGAACAAATGGTTACAACTGCAGAGGGTACACGATCTATAGCCTTGGCACTTTGCCGTGAATATGAAGATAAGTTCCTCCAACACATCACCACTGGTGAGGTATGTTTCTTAAATTTGTTATTTTACTTCAGCCCATGTCAATATTGTTTGTTGTCCAGGATGTTACAATTTCTCATGTTAAATGATTTTCTGAAGCATTATGTATCTTAGCTTCTCTACTTTTGCTTATTATTAAAAGTCATTATGTCTGTGTCATTGATATGTAATTGAGGCACAATTATCACTTTATTGCTCTGATCTATGAACATTAGTTGGGCATAGCATGTGCTTTTCATTATTGCTATTGTTTGAGAGAAACCTATTTTTACACGTTAACAGCATTGGATGACAGATTTTTTTTTTTTTAATTTTAAAAAATCTGTTCTTGGGCATGATTATTTTTCCTGTTAATTGCTCGGTGCCATTTTATTTATTTATTTATTCATTATACATGTGTATCTCAGGGTGCTGGTTGGAAAATAGTTGCCAGTTTTGATGGAAATTTCCCCAATAGAATCAAGCAATTGCCTATCGATAGACATTTTGATATCAGCAATGTGAAGAGAGTAAGTTTTGAATTGTTGCTTCACTGGTACACCCTTTGTAAAGCTGTTTTTTTTTTTTAATGATTATTGCTTCTAGTGACCCTTTCTTTAATGATCAGATTGTTTTAGAGGCTGATGGTTATCAACCATATCTTATTTCCCCTGAGAAGGGTCTGAGATCTCTCATTAAAGGTGTTCTAGAGCTTGCAAAAGAACCATCACGTCTTTGCGTTGATGAGGTATTTATCTTTTGTAATTCTCAATTTGAATTATTTTAAGATGTCTTTGTTTAGTTTGTAAATAATCCTGGCTTGTGTTGTGATGTTCATTTGAAAACTTTTCTTCTGTTCTTTGGTTACGCATATTGTTGAGGCTGCTATCTAATTCTGCTGTGTTCTTCCTATCTTGTACTTGATAGTAAAAACGTGATAATGAGGTTGTATTGAAAATATTTTCTTGTTGCCACTCGCTAGTACATGCTTAAGTTTTCAAGCATGGCTCTGTCAGTGTTTATTTGTAGAGCCACTGTTTACATTTGTCGAGTCAGCTTTATCCATTAAGTAAAACTAATAGTATTTATATTAAAGGACTAAAAGTACGCCTTTTAAACTTCAAAGACTACACTAAAAGTTGACATAAATTTAAAGGACCAAACATATGCTTTAACCTATATTTTATAATCATTTCTATTGTTTTGTTATTTACTATAATTATAATTATATATTTGTATTTTTTTAATTTATCATATTCTAACATTTTTTTTTATTTTTATTCATTAGTTTATAGTTTATTTATTTTATATCAATTCAATAATTCTGTTAAGGAAAAAACTTAGTTCAAGTTTCCCAGAATCTATTGGATGTTTTTTGAACTATTTTAGAAGCAAATAAGTAAACTTCCTAAACTGCGTACAAAAAGCACTTCATTTGATTGTTAATATGTTTTTGAAGCAAATAAGTAAACTTCTTATAATGCGTCTAAAAAGCACTTTATTTTATTATTAATATGATAATAATTCTCTCCAAGATGTAAAGTGCCTTTGGTATGACCAATAAGTGATGTTTTAGTCCCTTCATTAGTTTTGCTAGAAATCCTTGCTGATTTTAATTTAATAATTAATTTTCTTTTTATTCTATTTTAGGATTATTTTATTTTTTAGTTCATTTTTTGCCAGCTTTTTCTATGGTTTTATGATTAATTCGTGTTCTGTTTTAATTAGAATAGAGTTATCTTATTTTGATTGTGAATTTGTGACCCAGTTAAGTCAAATATTTTGTTTGGATAAACCTTTTCATTTAGTTTCTTGAGACCTTGAGTTTCTCTCTTATATTGGCTATAAATGTAAAGGTGCTTTTGTCTTATAAGTCAATAGAAATTAAACCTAGATTTCTGCATGATACCAAAGCCTCTTTGGAATTAAAACATTTTGCCAAAAAAAAAAAAATGGTCACCCACTTGGAGAAGGTAGAAGCTTCTCATCAAGCTGCTGCACTGAATTAGCAAATCTTTGAATCTACCGGACAGACTTGCAAAAAAGAAGCATGGTAGTAAAAGGAGTAGAGCTGTCAAAACTGGTTGAGCTTTGCTGGATTGGTTTATTTAATCCAACAATTGAAGGGTTTGAAATGAGGCTTTACTTGGAAATTTTATACAGAAAATGAATTTATGTTGGGTTAAACTATCCAACCAACCTGGCCCACTCAGTGAGTCAAGTTTTGATTTTAAAATCACCTACAATGTGCTAAATGAGGCAGCATGTTTTACCCACGATCTATGTCCTGTGGTGGGTTGACCTATTTGTAAGTGTATATCAAGGACTGGCAAAACAATATTTTAAAATTGCCAAAAGATTACCATCCGATGGAAATCCTGCATATGTACCTTCCTGCATTGGAATGTTGAACTCCTAGGAATAATTTTTTTTGAGAAAGTTGCACCAAACATGAAATAGGTATCATTGGCAAGAAACTAAAGAGGTTCCACTTAATTAGCTTTTTGACTGCTTCGCAGATCACTATGTGTGATTGTGTGAAGTGTTTACTAATACTATTACTTCATTGAATAATTGTTTCTTTCACGATTAATGACCTATGTATTTTCTTGTCCACTAATAGAGATCCTTTTGGCCTTGTGATCCAGGTACATCGGGTCCTAATAGATATAGTTTCAGCTGCTGCCAATGCTACTCCAGGTCTTGCAAGGTACCCGACTTTCAAGAGAGAGGTATTACATTTACACTTTGTTACTAAGGGCTTGTTTGGATTATTTTTTGAAAAGTGATTGTACGTAATCTGAGACAAGTATGTGAGAGAAGTTTTGTCTCAGCTTATGTGAAAGTGATTCTAGAAGTGATTCTGGAGTGTTGGCAAACATGCTCTAAATTTCATTTCTTGAATCTTAATTTATTTTAACTGCTGCTTGATAGTTGTATTTTTATGCTAATTGGAGTCAAACTTTTAATTTCCCATTATTCTTCTCTATCAATTACATGGAAGGAGGCCTTGTCATCCTTTTCATAAATAACATTTTTATAAATTCTTCAAGGTTGTGGCCATCGCAACAACGGCATTGGAAGGGTTTAAGAATGAAGCAAAGAAAATGGTTGTTGCCCTAGTTGATATGGAGCGAGCTTTTGTGCCACCTCAACACTTTATTCGTTTGGTACAAAGAAGGTAATTCTGAAATTATTTTAGTGGCTATTGTTATTCTAGCAAACTTGCTATAATATCTTTTGAAGTTTTCTCTCAATTTTATGTTTTACTTTGTTCTTGTCCTAAACTATGTGCAGTTGGTAGTTTTGGAGACTGTAACTTCATTTTGGCATATTTTATTTTGATGCATTGTGGAAAATGGGGTCTGACTCTAAGATTTCCTACTAACCATCAAAATAATGCTTAGTGTTTCTTTAGGGATATTTGAACAGACATGCTAATGAGTCTCATTCAAATTTTGTTGGTATTGGCATGGAATGGAAATGATTAAGCACATTACTACTTAGTTGAAGTGCCTTTGATATAATGTCAATAATTTTGTCATCCAGAAGCTTAAGCCATGTGAATGCTTGTTACAAAAAAAATTACTTTTATTGGAGAGGCCTTTTAACGAAGAGGCAGTAAACTAAGGAAAATTGTTTGGCATACGCAATGGAGAAATGCTATAGGATTAAGGGTTTTTTCTGATGCTTTTATCTAAAGCTGTTGGAATTTTATTGAGAACAATTTCTTAAAAATATTTTTATGTATTCCATCAAAATGGGAAGATTTAAGTATGAATTAAATTTTTATTACTCTTGCTGAAAAAAGCTATATTTTATTTCGCTAAAGTACGATGAATCTATAACTTTTGTGACTACTGTTTATTGAAGACTGCAGCAAAATTGAATTGTAATTAATGTAAAAATTCACAGAGCAGAAATCTCTCCGATTACTGATGTTCTTCTTTCATGGTTTTCTATTTGTCTATACCTACTTAATCCATCGTTTTGGACATATTTAGCTTAACATTATGGACTCTTGCTCACAAAATTCTTAAGGTTTACTTTAGTTTTCCCTTGCAGTTTATTTTATGTCATTTCAATATTTGATTTGTTTATTCTATGATATGTACTTTAGAATGGAAAGACAACGTCGAGAAGATGAGCTGAAAAATCGATCTTCAAAAAAAGGGCAAGATGCAGAGCAATCTATACTTAACCGGGTAGGTGGTCACTTAATATGGCTCAATGTGTGTTTTGTAGAAATGAATAGTAGCTTATAATTCTATAACTTCAAATTGCGTGTTTCGGATTTTTTGTTATGTGGTTTGTTGGTTTAAACTTCTTATAATTAACTTAGGCAACGAGCCCTCAAACTGGTGGAAGCATGAAATCAATGAAGGACGAGAAGGAAAAGGACAAATCAGGTCAGTCAGATAAAGAAGGGAAAGAAGGTTCTGGTTTAAAAACTGCAGGTCCTGAAGGAGAAATAATAGCAGGTCTGTTTGATGACTCCATGCTCTAGCTACTACCCTTTTATATTAAGTTACGGGTTTGATCTGGATTCATATTAAATGATTCAAAATGTCTAATTTATTTGAATATGAACCTTGGGTGGATTTTCATTCTTTCATTATGATTTGTATGATAGGGACTGTCAAGTGTGGTAACCTAAGTTACGTGAAATCACGAATATTGTTATTAAATGTTGAATATCATCTCTTTTGAACATCTCAGTTAATAACAAGGCTAGATTATATGTTTGGTCTTATAAGTTTATATTAAGTTTTAGTTAAGTCCTTTAAGTTTACAAAGAGTATTTTCAGTCCCTTAATATTAATATCATTAGTCTCATTAATGAAAAATGTTGACTCAACGATTTTAAATGGTGATGATGTATGCTTAAAATTTTGATCTTTTACATAATATTTTACATTCTGAAATATATTTTTATATTTTAGTTTAGGTTTAAGGTGAAAATTTGTTCCGGAAGGTTTTTTGGGGGTTTAATGTCACCTTGAAAGTTTCAAAGCATAATAATGTTGTCCCTTACCATTAAAAATGTCAATGATCTTAATTTTCTAATAGTCAACCTTAGTTTTTTAATGGGGTGGGGCAACATTGCCCCTAAAAAATCTTTCGGGACAACATTGCTTCTAAGAGAAAACTTTCGAAGAAAATTTGCATTTTAACACTTATTTTAATTTTAATCCTTTGAATATAGTTGCAAAGTCATCATTTAAATTCATTGAGTTATCATTTTCCATTAATAAAGCTAATCGTGTTAAGATTAAGGGGATTAAATATACACTATACACTTAAATGACTAAACCGAAACTTGATGTAAACTCACTTTATCCTTTATAACACAATTTTCTTCAAGTGCCCTTTAAGAAGCTTAATTGTAAATCTCGATTCTTAAGAAATTGTGAGAAGAAGAAAGCCACTAAACGAATAATATTGTTGGGCCACTCAATGGCAGTGTGTATAATGCGTGGAAGAGTTTAGTACACTACATTGTCATCTCACATTCCATTGTGTCTTGGATACTATGGTATGGGATATTTGAGCATAAGATGCTTTGGCAGTTAAAATGCCCATGTTGGTGAGATGGGATCCTCATGATGTTTTCTGAGACGCATCCAACAGGGTGTCATCGTATGAGACCATGATGTCTAGGAGGACACCCACCATCTTAAATATCAGTTTATGAAACATGAGCATCATTGATGTTGATAGATGTCAAGCTCAAAATGAATGCATACTTTAAGCTTACTGATTATCAATATCGATTTATATGAATACTGTAAACACAATGATATTTATTTTGTTTGCTCTTAGTGGATTACAAGTAGCTCTTTCATTATCATTCCTGACTTTCCTACATTTGTAATCCCTCTTATCAAAATTATGATACAACTATATATGGTTTTCCCCTTAAATTTTGGGTTTCTGTACTTGAAGTGGTCCATGTCACCTCTCACTTAAGAACAATAAATTCAATGTCTTGGCCATCTAACCTAGAAAGGCATAGGAAAATGCTCTAACATATCATTTGGAAACTGGAGTTTTCCCAGTATGTACTTCAATGAAGAGATTTGAGTTTTAATGATCATTATTTAAAATTCAGTCTTCTGTTTTAATTGCAGGATATTTGTTGAAGAAAAGTGCGAAAACTAACGGTTGGAGCAGGAGATGGTTTGTTCTAAATGGGAAGACAGGAAAGGTTTGTAACCTTTTCTCCAGATATGTCAAACTTAATGATTGAATCTCCTTGGTTTTTATAATAGATCCAATTTTGTTGTATTCTTAGAAAAGTTATTCATTTATTTTTTGGTGACAAGTATGTTATTTAGTTTATTATTGGTTAGTGCAAACCAATTAGTGAGACTTTTGTTTCACCTTCTTGTGGTGACTCTTGCTCTGTGTTTGATTGTTTTCTAAGCCAGATGAGTCTTGCTGCAAAGAGTAGGATTACCCTTTCCTAGAGTGACTGCAATACAAATAGATGTTAGATTACTTCATTAGCCAAGTGTACCTTCCAAATTTCTACATTTTATCTCTGGTCTTCACTCTGTTCTATAGACCATCCCATATTTAATTTTTTTTCTTCCCCTGGTAAAGCTCTTGATTTTTTATTCACACTTTTGATTGTGATTCAAGCCACTTTATTATATGTATGCACTGTTTTCAGCAATTGATGCCATGAGTATTATCAATTCATGAGTTTTTGACAGTTTTTCATTTGTTTATCTTTGTTGTGCTTTGTTAATTGTGCTTGAAGTGATATAATTAATTTTTGTTTTTGGGTAAATGAAGAGATATAGTTAGCTTCGTTTACTATACAGTCTTCTACAAGTAGCATTGACTCAGCTTTTCTTTCACAGCTTGGCTACACAAACAAGCAAGAGGAAAGACATTTTCGCGGTGTTATTACATTAGAGGTATGGGGACTATTAATTCTTTGTGCGTGAATGTTTTTGTCCAACAGTTATATTATCAGCATATGCATTGAAGTTATTGGGGCAGAAATCTTTAAATTGTAACCTAAGTAGTGATTAATTTCCATCTGGAATGCTTAAATACATGCTTGGTTGATTTCTATTTAGTTATAATTGGAAACTTTCCCCTTATTATGTGTTTGTCTAAAGTATTTTGAGAGTTTTCTTATAAAAGTCTTGTCCTCTTCTCCAACAATAAAGTAACGTTGACTCTTATTATCTGGAGATTGAATGTATATGCTTAAGATATTTCTTTGCAGATTATGTACTGTTATTCAAAGTCTGTATTTTTTTCATTGGTGTTTATTGCCCTTATTTTTTTTTTTTTACAAATTTTATATTTGCAGACTTTCTGACTTTGGAAGGTGTGGTTTTTGTTTTTCCTGAATTAAGCTTGCATTTGAGTATTGGCTATCCGTGTTCAGTTGATTGGAATAGTTTTATGCTACTACCAAGCAATCAATATGTGATTGACAGTATTTAAATATAGAATAGAAGCCTAATATTTTCTTTAAGAGAAGTGAAATTAAAAATTTTATAAAATGATAATTAATTTTGAAATTAAAATTATTATTTTTACTTCATAGAATTATTGTTAGTGTTTTTTATGGTATCATACTATTTGTTCACATTTTTAAAAATTATAAATTTAAAATGTTTTTATAACGTTTAAAATATCAAAACTATTGTTTAAAAAATGAGTGATAAGTTAATGTTAGTTTTTTAATTTGTTTCGAAGATTTGTAAGATAGTCAAAATGTTTTATTATAATGCAGGAATGCAACATTGAAGAGGTTCCAGATGAAGAGGATCCTCCACCAAAGAGCTCAAAGGATAAAAAGTCCAAGGGACCTGATTCTGGGAAACGTAGCCTTGTTTTCAAGATCAGTAGTAGAGTTCCATATAAAACTGTTTTGAAAGGTATATTCTACCGTTATTGTAGCCATTTTTGAACATTTCCCCCCATTTATTTCTTGGATATATTTTATAACATTTTGAATTTGATTGGATTCTCTATGCAGCACATAGTGCTGTTCTTTTGAAGGCTGAGAGTGCAGCTGATAAGGTTGAGTGGATTAGTAAGATAACTAATATTATACAAGCTAAAGAAGGACAAATAGGCATTCCATCTAATGGTGGCCCGCCACTGAGACAGGGTCTCTCTGATGGTTCCTTGGTTAGTTACTGCTTTGTAGCTTTTGCTCACACACATAAGGTATGGATTACTGGTTTTAAAAGAAATAGGCTCATTGTTTTTCCCCATCTCAGGATACAATGGCACAGAGACCTGCAGATCCTGAGGAAGAACTACGATGGATGTCCCAAGAAGTCCGTGGTTATGTTGAAGCTGTTTTGAACAGTTTAGCTGCTAATGTACCAAAAGTAAGCCTTTGACCACAGAATTTTCTGTTTTTCTTCTTCTTGCAGGTTTTTTGAGTGTTTTATCACATTTTCTGGTTTATTGTTTGAGCAGGCAGTTGTCCTTTGCCAAGTTGAAAAGGCTAAGGAAGACATGCTGAATCAATTATATAGTTCTGTCAGGTTTGGAATTTCCTACGTTTGCATTTTCCTTTTCTGTTGTCATGTCTCATGAGATCTTCTTAGGTGTTTGATGCAGAGCTTCGTTCTTGATTTTTCCTGTTTCTTAGGATATATTTTATTGTGTTGTGCCTATGCCTTGAAGAATGAAGTTCTCATTTGTGGGGGCATGGGGTTTATCCCTTGTTGATTTGAGCTGAATAGTTTAGGAGATACTATACAAATGAGATCTCATATTTAGAACGGAGTACTAGAGTGAGAATCATGTAAATTGTTAAAAGGAACTATATTAGCTATTTGTGAATGCATTTTGTCGTGTCTTTTTCCTTTTGACTTGGTTATGGACTCATGTTTTATTTCTTCATTATGGACAGTTCTCAAAGCACAGCTAAGATTGAGGAGCTGATACAAGAAGATCAGAATGTGAAGCGAAGGAGGGAACGTTACCAAAAGCAATCCTCACTACTGTCAAAGCTGACACGTCAACTGAGTATTCATGACAACAGTCCAGCTGCAGCCTCCTCTAGCTGGTCAAACGAAAGTGTTGAAGGTAAATTATAAAAGCTTATTGCTTATTTACTCACGATAAATATTCATCTGGAATGCCAAGGCACTTGAGTCTTTTTTGTTTTTAGGATTTGGCTTGTCTTCTCTACCCTCCTTTTCCCTTCACCACCATCGGATTAACATTTCAATGGTCCAGATTCAGCATTTTATAAAAAATATTATTAAAATTTCATTTAGAAAAAGTATATATGAATTTAATATTAACAGTTCACAACTATAGCGAAAAATGGGAAGAAAATCTGAATAAAGTCGAAACTAGCGAGGTTACAGATTATGTATAGAATGGAAGGAGACGGTTATGAACAACATAATTTTTTTATGTTGATAATCACTAAATTTTATTCCATCATTTTATTTTTCTTAAAAATTCTCTCTCTAATTTTGTGTTTTGCGACAACTTATATGTCACTTCATCAGTATTCCCGTAAGCTATAATCAAGAAATTATGAGCATACGGACGAATGCCTATAATTGAATAAACTGAAAGGACCTAATAAAAACAAGAAAAAAACTACAGGAACTTGATTAGAAATCATGTAAAACTGTAAGGGCCAATAAATTATTTTTCCCTTTTCTTTTGGCACGGTAGATTCTAGTTAAATTCCAGCCCAAGCTCTAAAGACTCATGAGATGACTTGAAAACAGACTGTTTCGCTATCCTTGTCCTATTTGGTCTTCCTCTTAACTTCTATATCTCTTTTTGGCAGATAGTAGTCCTAGAAGTAATGGTCCAGGTGACGATTGGAGAACTGCCTTTGATGCTGCAGCCGCTACTGGCCCCAGTAGTCGTAGCAGTTCAATGAGATCTAAATCAAATGGTTACTATCGTCCTAATGGTGATATAACACAAAATGGAGATATGAACTATGGCTCAAATTCTAGTAGTCGCCGTACTCCTAACCGATTACCCCCTACGCCACCTGGTTCTTCAGGTTACAGATTTTAACACGTAGTTGGTTGGCTTGCTGGTTAAAGACTATCCATCTTAAATCTCTTAAGGTGATTTTTGGTAAAGTTTAGAGAGAGGAAAAGGGTGAGATGTGGGGTCAACCTCTATCATTGTTGAGTCTTATATAAGTGAATCTTGCCTCTTTTTCTCTCTTCACTTCATTGACAACACTTGAAGAGATAACCATTCATAATTTTAACGTATTTAGTGATGGTGGCTACTCATGCTTGAGTTTATACATACGGGGAGGGACGATTTTAGTTGTATCGATTATTTGTTTCTAGCAGGGTGTACTTGGTGATGCAATATGTTTGTGTACATAGAAGACCTTAGTATATGTAGGCATATCGGGCTTGTCCCAGTATCATGTAAACGAAGTCGAGACGAATCGAACTTGAAATCATAGGTTTTCAATTCAATATTCTTTTTCATAACCTAAATTCTTTTGGTGAGTTACCAAGGTTGTCCCCAAGTGACTTTAGGCTTGAGACCAATCCTTTCAAAGTTTAGAGCTTAAAGGGTTTTATCTCTTTCAACAAATACGTCTCTCAGGACTAGAACTTATGTTCTTCTCCTTACAGGGATGAGATCGCCTATCATATTATTAAACAGTTTGTTCGTTACTTGTGTCTTGTGTCTTTTTTCTTGAGGTTGATTTTTAGCCTTTTTTTGCGAGATGAAATATGCTTGGAAATATTTAAAGTATTTATACATTATCGCCGGTGGGTTATACAGTTAGGTGTTTTTTGCACTTTCCACCTCTGGTTTGTGAGATGAACTGTGATTGATAGTTTTTAAAATTGGACTGACCATTATGCCAAAAGTGATAGCATGGTTAAACCAATTTTAATTTATTTTAAGATATAATTTCTTCATTCAACATGTTATGGATTTGATATTGTTCATGTGAACTTTATCTTGATTTTTCGTGTTGATATATTACGACTTTGATTGTTTTATTTTATGGTAATATAAGGATAGAAGGTTAATAAAGCGTTCATTCATTCTTAGTTTGCTATATATAAATTGTAGAAATTTTAAAAATAAAATTAATTTAAAGAACAAAAAATTTATTCAAAGTGATGTGGTGAGTACAAGTTTTTTTGGTTTGGTTGGGTTTTAAAATCAAAATAATTTAATTTTAAAAACCTATTGAATTACAATTGGGGTCGAATTTAGTAGAAAAGATTCGTCATTTATAGTGTGATGAATCAACATTCAAATTCATGTTAGAAAAAGGTGTTATATTCAATGACTGAAAGTGTTTCAAACATGATTATTTTCAGTAGGAGGAAGCAAATTGATCTTAATTTGCAAGAGTCATATTTGCATGGTTTGCTTTAAACCTAAATAGAGGGCTAAGGGCCTTTATTCGGGAAAAAAAAAACAGAGAGAGAGGGCTAAGGGGAAATTGTGGATGGCGCTTGGGATCTTATCTAGGGGTTTCTAAATGGAAATTATGTATATGGAGGAATAATGCTATTTTTAAGTGGCGTTTTGAAATCATTAGAGCCTGTTTCGGTAATTATGCATGCATACATAAAAATGCTTTGTACAGTTTCAAGATATTACATCTATGATGGATTTTGCACTGGCAAGACACTTGGTTTGGCATCCACCACCTTTTGGTTGGGTCATAGTAAATATTTATGGAGTTTAGTTTGCATCCACCGTTATAAAATAATGGAGAGTGTGTTAAATAAAAGTCCCAAGATGCTTTGATGAGAAAAAGTGTAAGAGTAGTTTAGGTAACATGTTACCTTGGTGCACTGAATGGGTCTATAAGAAGGTGCAAGAAACAACTACGTGTGGCAGATGCAGTAAAAAAATTGACAATTTACCTTCTGTGTGAAATAAATGCAGTAACGATGATATCTACTTTCATTAGTTTCACTTGCCTGTCCACTTGTAGAAAGTTTCACTTTTGGAATATCTCTTAAGGATATATTCACCACCTTCCAATTGTTGGTTTTATGCCTTCATTTGAAAACTGCTTCTTCTTCTTTTTTTTTTTTGGGGTGATAAATGCATTGCTTTTAAAGTAAAGGAATGAGCAATTTTCAAGGGCACAAGACTTGCATGGGATCTAGGTTTCCATAAGGTTATTCTTGAGTCACATGCTAAAAATTTAATTGACATGATGGAAAATATATGTGCTATAAGTGTGTGAAGCTTTATATTCTTACATATTCAAAGTTTAGTAAAGCATATACTTGGAACATATTTTTTAACGTCTTCTTTACTGGATGTATGCACACCACATATGCGGACCTTAGTTTCCAATGAGTGTGTATGAGATTTAATCTCTCTGGTCTAATTTTCATCATGTTTTGTTT
Organism: Vachellia collinsii; assembly: GCA_006871305.1. Taxonomy (NCBI): domain Eukaryota; kingdom Viridiplantae; phylum Streptophyta; class Magnoliopsida; order Fabales; family Fabaceae; genus Vachellia; species Vachellia collinsii. The sequence continues at coordinate 2,417 of QFDD01002148.1, read as the reverse complement.
TTGCAAGGATATCATCCTAATACTAGAGGCACAATTTGTTCGTTGATTCATGTCATTAAAAATTTGATAGGTTTTACGTTAGCTATCAAGAGCTTAACACAATTCTCTTCCTTTACCCGAGTTTGGGACTTGCTATTGAACATAGGTTCGTCCATGAATTTGATCACACATCCATTTCAGCTATCTTCACTTTATGCTCATGTTGTCCCTTTAAAGAAGTAGAAGAAAACCGAAATACACTCTCAATAAGGTAATAGAGAGAGATCTTTTGGTTAATAATTTATTCAGAAATATAGTTTATGAAAAAGTACAATGGGATCGTGTGATCCATGTAGCCGACCCCACCTAATACAATAAAACTTTGATGTTGTTGTTGTATCTTCCTATTGGAGGTATTCCTGTTTAAGACACTAAATGTGGCCACATCTTCTAGTGTAAATTTAATTCAAACCTTAATTTAACACGTTATAGGAGACTAACATCTACTGGACACAATCTCCGTTGGTAATTTTTGCTATCTTAATTGCGCATTGACCCTCTCTTGTAACAAAAAAAAAGAAGAAGAGAAATTGCTGCATAGAAATTTTGTTCTTTTTTTTGGGATCAATTAACTCCTATGTTCTTCCACTCAAGGAATATAAGAATTTTATGAAGAGGCACAAAAGATAAATAGTATCGTTAATCTATGGCCAACCTTGCAATTTACAAGCTAGGTTATGACCCTATAAAATTTAAAAAGAAAAAACCTTGCAATTTGCAATTTAAAAATGATTATTCAAGACAGAACAAAGCCCTTCCTTCATGCTGTTCCAGTAATAATTTTGTCTTAAAGATCTGGATAGGATGAAAGTGAACATCTTTACTTAATGAAAAGCATCAAGAGAAAATTATCATTTTCAACCAATTTAAGATTAGGGAACTGAAAATATGCTTTATTAAATTAAGGGATGAAAATGAAAGGTAGACGATAAATGTGCAGTTTTAAGTTTTGACATCCTACTAATAATAATAATATTAATATGTCATAAACTACATGCTTCAAGACAATTAAAAACCTATTCAACCTAAATCCAACTAACCCAAAACCCACAAAATATTTTGATCAAAAAAAGAAAAATAACAAAGAAGTTTACGTAAAATAAAACCTAACCCTAGCTGCATTTGAGATTTGACGGCCTTGACGGCATATAAGCCTTCTGCCCTGATTTCCCATACAGTGGAAGGCACAGGTTTCAGGAGAGCGGGTTTAGTCTGGAGCATTGCTTTACGTCTGCCTCCTTGCAACACGGTAAGCCATGATGCATACTCAAATCTTTGGTGGGGATGTGTTTTTTTTTAAAAAAAAAAATTTGGAATGCTTGTTTATGGTGATCTTTTGGGGATATTATTTGTGTTTCTGCTGCTAAGTAGTCTAATGTAATCGAGTTCAGGGGATCGTATAGTTAAACAAACCAAGAATGGCGTATGCAGCGATGAAGCCTTCTACTAAACCTGGTTTGGAGGAGCCTCAGGAGGAGATTCACAAGATCAGGATTACTCTTTCCTCCAAGAACGTGAAATATCTCGAGAAAGGTTTCTTCTGTTCTTTATAACTTGTACTATGTTCTGCTTCGTTTTTGTTTAATTTGATGTTAGATTAGATTCTATTATAATATACTACGGATTGCGGACTCGGTGTGGATTAGTAGAGCATTTTGATTGTAGCAGTTCTTCGAGTCTGTAGCTAAATGTCTAGATGTCTACTTCTTGGTTTAGTGAGAGTTTGCGATTCAACTCTTATGGTGTTGAATTTAATCCGTCAGTTTTTAGTATAGGCTTGCTTAATGAATTATACTTTACATTCGCCTTAAATCTATTATGTATACATGTATGTAAAATAATTTCTGTATGAAGTCGCACTAGTTATATGTTCCTAAGAGGGTCTCAGACTTTATGGGAAATCACATTTGAGTTTGCTTTTAAATCTGGAATGCAGTTGCGTTCTCTTGGTAAATTGATTGATATTTGCCTGACGATTGAATTTTGTGCTTAATGGCAGTTTGTGCTGACTTGATTCGAGGTGCCAAGGACAAGAGGCTTAGGGTCAAGGGCCCTGTGAGAATGCCCACCAAAGTTCTTCACATCACCACTAGGAAATCCCCTTGTGGTGAAGGTAAGTTTAGTTCATAAGTGCTCATTTAGCCTATGTAGTCCATTTTTTTACCTTCAGGTTTTAAGTGAATTTTACAAATGATGCTTCTGCCTTGTGCTTTCTTGTTTAATAGAATAGCTTGACATCTGTTTTAAGTATGTCGTTTTTGCATCAATATACCTTCTCTATCCCAAAAAAGGGAAGAACTTGAGGCAAGCATAAAATTAAGACAACCAGCAACAACTGAATCTGATTTCTATGACGTGACAATTTTAAAGCTAAAAAC